>PVKU01004185.1:0-105000 GCA_004027475.1 Anoura caudifer
TTAGTATGTAAATTAACCCTATAGAAATAAGATAATTAAGACTAACAGAGGCAATGATAGGAGAACTCAGGTATTAAGAGTTTAGCCAAAAAAACTAGGAGGGGGGGTTGGAAATGGGAGGGAGGTGGGGAGGGCTGGGGCGGTGGGCTGGGTTGGGAGTAGAAGACAGAAAACTGTACAAGAACAACAATTAAAATAATTTGTTTAAAAGAGTTTAGTCATTGATAGGCTTAAGTGATTAAAGCTGTAACTAAAGAGTTAGCGTGTGGTCTTAACTGATAGGCCTAAGTGACTAATTCATGTGGAAAACTGATATTCCAAAATTGTGAAGCTTTTTGAATAAAAACTCCTGTCGTTATCACCAAACCTTTGCCTCTGGAATTTTGCCTAGAGGGTGGTGGTGGGTAATAGGACCACAATTGCTTTTCAGTAACAGGATCAAAAACCTTTTTAAAGAAATAATGACCAAAAACTTCCCTAATCTGGAGAAGGAAAAAGTCACACAAGTCCAGGAAGTTCAGTGAGTCCCAAACAAGTTGGACCCAAGGAGGCCTACACCAAGACACATCATAATTAAAACAACAAGGCTTAAAGACAATGAGAAAATCCTAAAAACCACAAGAGAAAAGCATGTAGCTGCCTGCAAGGTAACACAAATTAAACTGTCATCTTAATCCTCAACAGCAACATTTCAGGTCAAAAGGGCAAAAGTTGAAACACTCAAGGTAATGAAAAGTAAGACCTACAACCAAGGTTACTTTACCCAGCAAGTCTATCATTTAAAATTGAAGGAGAAATAAGGAGCTTCCCAGACAAGAAAAACCTAAAGGAGATTGTTAACATGAAACCAGTACTGCAACAAATATTAAAGGGCTTGTTTTCTAAGAGAAGAAAAGGAACAAGAAAAGAAACAGGAAAAACAGTGTAACAATAAAATGGCACTACGATGTATCTATCGATGATTAGCTTAAGTGTAAATGGCATAAATGCTGCCACCAAAAGGAGTAAGCTAGCTGAATGGATAAGATAACGAACCCCATATATGCCCTGCCTCTAAGAGACCCACCTTAGATGGAAAGATACACACAGACTAAAAGGAAAAGGGTTGGAAAAAGATATTTCATGCAAATGGAAAAGAAAGAAAAACCTGGGGTAGCAGTACTTATATCCAACAAAATAGATTTTAAAACCAAGGCTATAGGAAGAGACAAAGAAAGACCTACATAATGATAAAAGGAACAACCCAACAAGAGGATATAACCATAGTAAACATTTATACACAACACAAGAGCACCTAAATATGAAAGCAAACCTTGATGGACATAAAGAGAGAGGTTGACACAAATATAGTCATAGTTGGGGATTTAAACACCCCATTAATTTCAGTGGATAGGTCTTCCAGACAGAAAATCAACAAGGAGGCAGTGGATATGAACGGGACACTATGAGGGGTGCCTAACCTTTTGGCATCTCTGGGCCACACTGGAAGAAGAGTTGTCTTGGGCCACACGTTAAATACAAAACATTAATGAAAACTGATGAGCAAAACAAAAAGTTTTTAAGTAAATTTAGAATTTTGTGTTGGGCTGCATTCATAGACATCCTGGGCCACATGTGGCCCCCAGGCTGTGGGTTGGACATCCCTGTGAAATCAAATGGATTTAATTGATATCTTCAGAGCATCTCACCCCAAAGCAGCAGAATATGTATACTTTTCAAGTGCACTTGGAATGCTTTCTAGGAAAAACCACATGTTAGCACACAAAACAAGACTCAATAAATTTAAGATTAAAATCATAACCAGCATCTTCTCTGACCACAATGTTATGAAATGAGAAATCAATCACAAGAAGAACACTGAAAAACACACAAGGACATGGAAGTTAAATAACATTAATGAACAACGAGTTGTTCAATAATGAGATCAAAGAAAAAATCAAAAGATACCTTGAAACAAATGAAAATGAGGATATGACAATACAAAATCTGTGGGATGCTGGGAAAGCACTCCTAAGAGGGAAATTCATAGCATTACAGTCCTCTCTCAAAAAAATAAACAAGAAAAAGCTCAAATAAAAAAATCTAACTTCACACTTAAAGGAACTTGAAAAAGAACAACAAAGCCCAAAGTGAGTGGAAGAAAGGAAATAATAAAGATCAGAGCAGAAATAAATGAGAGTCTAAAAATGTGATACAAAGAAATCAGTAAGTCCAAGAGCTGATTCCTTGAAAAACTAAACAAGATTGACAAATTTTAACCAGATTCATTAAGAAAAAAAAAAGAGAGAGAAAGAACCCAAATAAATAAAATCAGAAATGAAAGAGAAATAGCAACTGATGCCAAAGAAATACAAAGGATTGTAAAATATTATAAACAAGTATATGCCAACAAACTGGATAACCAGGATTAAATAGATAAATTTCTGGAACATTCAGATCAGAGAATCTGAATAGACAGATTATACCTAATGAAATTGAAGCAGCAATCAAAAAATGCCTAACAAACAAAAGCCCTAAACCAGATGGCTTCAAGGTGAATTTTATCAAACATTCCAAGAATATCACATCTCCTCCTCAAATCATTCCAAAATATTCAAAAGGAGGAAAGACTTCCAAGCTCATCTTATGAGGCCAGCATTATCCTAATTTAAAAATCAGTTAAAGACACTACAAAGGAAGTTATAGGCCAATATCCTGATGAACATAGACACTAAATCCTCAATGAAATAATACTAAATTGCATACAGAAATACATTAAAAAATCATACATCATGATCAAGTGGGATTTATTCCATTGATACAAAGTTGGTACAATATGCACAATCAATAAGCATGATACACCACATAAACAAAATGAAGGATAATAACAACATGACCGTATCAATAGATGCAGGAAACACATTTGATAAAACTCAGCACCCATTTATGATAAATGCTCTTAGCAAAGTGGTAATAGAGGGAACAGACCTAAACATAATAAAATCCATGTATGACAACCCACTGCCAGCACCATACCCGACAAGCAAAAACTACAAGCTTTCCCCTTAAGATTGGGAAAAAGACAGGATGTCCCCTTTCACCTCTTTTATTCAACACAGTACTGGAAGTCTTAGCCACAGCAACCAGACAACAAGAAGGAATAAAAGGCATCCATATTGGAAAGGAAGAAATAAAACTGTCATTATAGGCAGATAACATGATACTGTACATAGGAAACCCTAAAGATTCTACCAAGAAACTACTAGAACTGATAAATTAATTCAGTAAAGTAACAGGACACAAAATTAATATCCAGATCACTTGTGTTTTATACGTGAATAATGAACTATATGAAAAAGAAATTAAGAATATAAATCCATTCACAGTTGCTTCAAAAAGAATGAAATACCTAGGAATAAATTTAACCAAGAATGTAAAATACCTGTACTCAGCAAATTATAAGACACTGAAAAATAATTTGAAGGAGATAAAATAGTGGAAGCATATACCGTATTCATGGGTAGAAAGAATTAACATTAAAATGTCCATACTACCCAAAGCAGTCTATAGACTCAATGCAATTACTACCAAGATACTGACAAGGAATTTCACAGAACTAGAACAAATATTTCAAAAATTTAGGGGAGCCACACAAGGCCCTGAATAAGAACAGTGATAAAAGTTGGGGGAATCAAGTTACCTAAAATCAAACTCTACTATAAGGCCATAGTAATAAAAACAGCCTGGTACTGGCATAAAAACAGGGACATAAGATCAATGGAATAGAATAGAGAGCCCAGAAATAAACCCCACACCTTTATAGTAAATTAATATTTGAGGCAAAAAGATACAATGGGCTAAAGATAGTTTATTCAATAAATGGTGTCAAGAAAATTAAGCAGATAAGTGCAGAAAAATGAAACTAGATCCACTTCATACACCATATACAAGAATAAATTCAAAATGTATTAAAGAATTAAATATTAGACTTGAAACAGTAAAAACATAGAAGAAAATCCTAGAAGAAAACATAGGCAGTAGAATCTTTCATACTGCTTGTAGCAATATTTTTTTTTCCTGATATATCCCCTCAGGCAAGGGAAACAAAAGAAAAAAAAAACAAATGGGGCTATGTCAAACTAAAAAGTTTCTGCACAGCAAAGGTAACCATCAATAAAATAAAAAGATAACCCACTAAATGGGAGAACATATCCACCAATGATACATGTAATAAAGAGTAGATACTCAAAATTCATAAAGTTATAAAACCACACACAAAAAAAGACTATACACACACACAAATCCAATTAAAAAATGGGCAAAGTACCTAAATAGACACTTCTCCAACAAGGACTTACAGATTGCTAATGGACAGGGGAAAAGATGCTCAACATAACTAATCACTAGGGAAATATAAATTAAAACCACACAGAGATTTCACCTCACACCTGTGAGATGGCTATCATCAATAAATCTATAAACAACAAGTTCTGGCAAGGATGTTTAGCAAGTGGAATCTTTCTTCACTGTGGGTAGGAATGCAGATTGGTGCAGCCACTGTGGAAAGCAGTATGAATTTTCCTCAAAATATTAAAAATGGAACTTTGTTATAAGCCAGTGATTACATTTCTGAGAATTTATCCAAAGAAACCTGAAACACTGATTTGAAAGAATATAAGCACCCCTAAGTTCACTGTAGCATCATTTACAACAGCCAAGATTTGAAAGCAACCCAAGTGCCCATCAGTGGATGAATGGATAAAACAGATACGGTACATTTGCACAATGGAATACTACTTGGCCATAAAAAAGAAGAAAATTTTACCCTTTGTGACAGCATGGATGGTCCTGGAGAATATTATGCTAAGTGAAATAAACCAGTGAGAGAAAGACAAATACCATATGATTTCACTCATATGTAGAATCTAATGAACAAACTGAATGAACAAGCAAAATACAGACAGACTCATAGAGAGCAGGATGACAGCTATTGGGTGACATTAGGGGTGGACAGATGGAGCTCCCCCCCCAAAAAAAAAACAACTCATGGACAGGCACAACAGGGAGATAGTGTGGTGATAGTGGGTATGTAGGGGGTGAAGATGGAAGAGGGTATATGAGGGAATAAATGGTAATGGGAAAATACAATAAAAACTAAACTTGTAAAAACAAACAAGTGAATAAATAAATATTCTTTTTGACTTGTGATCTGATTAATCTATCCATTTTTGGCAGGACAGTCAATCTGTTACACTGTGGATTTGTCCATTTCCCCGTGTCATTATATTAGTATTTGTGTTACACATTTCAAGGTTATTTGATTAACTGTATACGGATTCAGTTTTTTATATCATCTTGGTAGATTGTTACTTTTAGTGACTTGTAATGTTTCTTCTTACTTTAATAGTGGTTTTACCTTAAAAACCTGAAGAATCCATTATTAATTTTGCTACAATGGCATTGTTTGGGACAGTGTTTGATATATATATATATATATATATATATATATATATATATATATATATTAAGCTCTGTATGCCATTTTAATTGTGTATTTCTTATATATAAAAATATATATACCTAATCTTTCATCATGTCATTTTAGTCAATTCCTTTACATGTATTGCAATTAGTCATATATAAAAGATTGTTTCCATTCTCATATTTTTGGTTTTGGTTTATACTGATTTTTCTTTTCTTCTTCCCACCCCTCCCCGCTTTCTATTTCTAACAGTGAACTCATCATGCTTCTTCTCATTCTTCCCTCTTTGTTTTTCCCTGCTAATATGAATGTTATTTCCATTCCTTTAGTGCCCTTTTAAATTTCTATCTATAATAATATTTTCTCTAAATATTACTGAGTTTTTATAACTTCTTAATGTAATTTTCTACAACCATTTAATATAGATCACAATTTCCCAAACTCGTCACTTGACATTTGGGTCCAGATAACTTTTTGTTGTAAGGGGCAGTCCTGTGCATTGGAGGATGTTCAGCAGCGTGTCTGGCCTCTACCCACTATGTACAATCACCCTTTCCCCAGTAGTGACAAATAAAAGTGTCTGTAGACATTGCCAAATTCCCCGAGAGGGTAAAATCATGCCTGGTTGACAACCACTGATTTAGAGGATAAGAAACACCCATAAAGCTCCTACTTTGCTTTTTTTTTTTTTTATGACAAGGAGAAAGGTAATACTTGCAAGCTGATACATACCTAACTATTACCTTGCATAATTAGCCTCTTGATTAACAGCTAAAGGAATTAAAAGCCAACTATATGTCTAAGTTTTTAGAATTACAATTCTTATAAAGTTGTTTGATCACCACTTATTTTCCTATATTCACAAAACATCAGCTAAAAACCAAATAAAAGTGAAAAGAGGTTTTTACCTTTATTTTTTGCCCAAAACGTATCTGTGTACAAAGATTTGCACAGCCACTGGGGCACAGCCAGGATTCCCATAGTGCAACGAAGGACTTGGCATCACACTGACCACGTACAAACAACAGTTTGTCAACAGGCTTCACGTTAGTGACAGAACGTTTTTTGGCAAAATAAAGGCATCCTTCTGGGTACCATGGCAAAAACAGCAACTCCCTTTCATCCGGGACTCCTCTGTATGGAGTACCAAATTAATTAAACAATTATAATTCTGAGATGGGTTTAGAAAAGATACTTTTTTCATTTTATTTTAATTGTTGTACAAGTACAGTTTTCTGCCTTTTGCGCCCATCCCAGCCCACCCCTCCAGCCCTCCCCACCTCCCTCCTGCCTCTACCCCCACTAGAAAAGAGTTTTTAAGGAAGAAAAAGGCAGTAGAGCAGAAATTCTACTAAAAATTTTGACTCTATCAGTTTATCCTTAGTTGCTATTGACCTATAAATTCTAGGTAACTCTCAGAGATTTGTGGGGGGGGGGGTTGTTTTGTTTTGATTATTTCTTAAGTTAAAACTAACAGTATGGAAGTTATTATTTCATAGCCGAATATGAAGAATATAAGTACTTTCCCATAATGATGATCACAGAACTATACTTATTCTGCTTTCAAAGTGTATAGAAAATAAAAATGAGACATAAAGTGAAAGCAAAACTATACATTTATAAATATAGAATTTTTTTACTGTTGTTCAAGTAGAGTTGTCTACATTCCCCCTATTCTCCCCACCCACTCACCATCACCTCCCACCCTTAATCCCACCCCCCTTTGGCTTTGTCCATGGATTCTTTATACATGTTCCTTGATGACCAATATAATTTCTTTGAAGTAAATGTAAATAATGATTTGTATTATAGCTTTCAAAGAATAAAGTGAGCTGAGAATCATGGGAAATTGAACATAAATGCTCAAAGCAAAACTGATTTTCCTAAATATGTAAAGAATCAAAATAATTTTAACTTGAATAAGTAACAACTAGTTCAGCACCAAAATCACTTAATAAAGGTGAAAGTAGTTTATTCATTTGGGCCCCTGTGCATATATATGTGGTTAGAAATTACTCCAGGTAGACAGAGAATAGATTCTGCTTAACATTAAATGCCTAGTTAAGGTCAGCAATGTTTAGAGAATTTTAAAAATACTCACTACTTTTTAACCCAAAAGTAAAAAAAAGTATCAGAAATTGACAAGTTTATTTAGGGAGATCATAAACATAAATGTTGGTGACACTGGAACTGCCTGGCCTAAAACTCAGCAAAAACTATTCAAAAAGGTATTTTTAACATGTGGACCCAGATTGTTTGTTATTTGACCACAACAATATCTAAAATAATTTGTAAAATTCTAATAGATTTGTCATTTTCTTGAAGTAGTTTTTCACATAAATGGTATCCCTCTCCTGTGAACACCCATTTTAATTCTTTTTTCAAAAGTCCGCACACCTAGTCTAGGCCAGCACTGCACTAAGTATAAAGTTAAGATATACTTTCTTCTCCAGCACACTGACTGATAGTTATATTTAAAAAGTGTCTGGAAAATGACTAATTCACCTAGACTTATGTCTGGTTAGCTTGATGAAAAGTAGGAGGACACTGAAGTCCAGGTTGTTGCATTAGAAAGGCCAGAGATAAAACAAGGTGCTCTGTGCAGGCACTTGCAAACAGGGAGGAGATGGGGATAGATGAGAATGGAAAGGGAAGGAGGGCCTTGTTCATGATGGTAGGGAGCTTGGACTTTATTCCAAAATCTACAGGATGCTTCTCAAAAAAGAGGATTTTTTAAACTGAATTTGTTGGGGTGACATTGGTTAATAAAATTGCACATGTTTCAAGTATCAAAGAGAGTATTGAGAAAAGGAATGGCATGAATGGTGTTGCATGTTAGAAACTTCATGGTATGGCAATATGTATAGGGGTATTTGAAGGGGAGAACAGCCTGGCACAGAGGACAGTTAGCAGACTCTCCTTGGAATCAAGTGTAGAAAAAGGCAAATAACTGAGAAACGCTACAAGGAAAACTGAGCCAAAATAGATGATTTAATTAAATGTGCAGTCAAGAAAAAACAATTCTAAAGTCAGTAACCCTACAGAATACAGAGGGTACCACAGTTTGAGATAGCATATGTAGGGGAAGAAAATAATGTCATAATTTCTATTTTGGACACTCAACATTTAACAAGTATTTATTGAGCATCTATTATGTGCCAGGCTCTTTTCAAAGTTAGTGATACCACACAGAACAAAACAAAGTATCTAAACTCATGAAAATTATATTTATTGTTGACAAACAAGGTAAATACACATGATATTTGAATGTTAAATAGTGATAAATAATAACAGAGAGGAGAAAAGGATATGGATTGTAGGGCTTGAAAGTTTAGATAATGTGGGCAAGGAGAAACTTCCCTAATAAAATGACTTTTGAGTAGCTTAGGTTGAAGCAATCACCAAACAAAAACTGTTGAATTTTTTTTTATTTTTAGTTAAAAATGAGATATCACTAAGAATAATTGCTTTAAAAATGCAATAGATATGATGAGTATTATCCATTTTCAAGTTTACTTTTCCTTGTTTCATTTTCCATTCAATTCTTCATTGACCAAAACTGTATTGACAGCCTACTATGTATGCAACATGAGTAGCTGTGGGATAAATACTTTTGATATTGTTATTACCTTTATTTTAAAAGATTTGTATAATACAAAATAAACTTTATGTATTTACCAATATAATTGCCATTTCTGATAATCTCAGTTCCTTAGTACAATCCAAGCTCCTATCTAACATAATTTTTCCTTCTATCAGAAGGAATTCCTTTAACATGTATTTATTTTTCTTCTTTTGACTGTCTTTACCCATTTTGCCCCATCTCTGTCAAGCACCGAACATTTATTTAGCCACAGTTTTGAAATGTTCCTCCTGGGCATACATTTCTAGGTTGACAATCTTTTCTCTCCAGTGCTTTAAAGATATTGCTCAATTGTTTTCTCATGTTGTTTCCATCAAAAAGTTTATATCATCCTTTTTTTCCTCTGTAAGTAATCTTCTTTTTTCTATGAATACTCCTAAACTTTTTTTCTTTATCACTATTTTGAGGTATTTGGTTATGATGTGCCTGGATGCAATTCTCATCTTGTTTGTTGTGCTTAGGTTTCACTGAATTTCTTAGCTTTAGGTATATTTCCTCACATTGGGATATTATTTTTACCATTATCACTTTAAATGACATTTTGCTCCCCTTCTCTCTCTTCTCTTCCAAAAAATTTAATACATTAGATTTCTGTATATATGTATTAGACTCCTGGAAGGTACCTCACAGCTCAATGATTCGTTGTTTTTACAAATAATTATTTTGTGATAATTATAGATTCACAAGAAGTTGAGAGGATAATAGTTTAGAGAGGGCCTGTGTACCTTTCACTCAGTTTCTTCTGAATAATTGTTATATTTTGAATAATTATAGCACGGTATCAAAAGCGCACACTGACATCAATACAGTGCATGTGTCTCTTTCTTTATCATTTTATCACATGTGTATATTTATATAAGTACCACCATGATCAAGATGGAGAACTGTTCCATCAGCACTAAAGTCTCCCTCATACTACTTCTTTATACAGACACACTCAACCTCTCACCCTAATCCCCGGAAAGCATGAATTTGTTTTCCATCTCCAGACTCTTGTCATTTAGAAAATGTTATATATGTGAACATTTTTTTTCACTCAACACAATGCTCTTGGATCCATCTAACATATTGCATAATTTATTGCTGAGTGGTATTTCCTAAGATGTGCCACAATTTAACCATTTACCTATTGAAGGACATTGGTTATTTACATATTTGTATATTAAAACTAAACTCCTATGAAAATTATGTACATGTTTCATGTAGACCTAAGTTTTAAAATTTCTCTGGAATGCTCAGAAGTGAAAGGATTATGTTATATTGTAATTGTATAATTAACTGAAAAACATACTGCTGAATCACTTTAGAGCAGCTGCACTACTTTACATTCCCACCAGCAATGCAGGAGAGATCCGGTTTCTCTGAATCCCATCAGCGTTTGGTATAGTCATTTCCCCCACCAGATCCTACGGATATCTGATTGAGGTCTTCATCTGCATTTCCCTGATGGCAGTGATCTTGAGCATTTTTAAATGTGCGCTTACTTGTCATCAGTATATCCTCTTTCATAAAATATCTGTCCACGCCTTTTTCCCTCTTGCTGAGTCCTTTATATACTCCAGATACAAGGTCTTCTTTAGTAGGGAAACTGCGAATACTTTCTCCCAACCTGTAGCTTGTCTTTTCAACCTTTTAACAGAGTCTTTTGCAGAGCAATAATGTTTAAGTTTGACATAGTCTAATTTAACTATGTTTTTCTTTTATAGCTCATGCTTTTGGTGTTATGTCTTAAGAACTTTTCACTAAGCTCTAGGTCCTGATTTTTTTCCTGCGTTTTCTTCTAATTTTTTATATTTGCATGTAAAAATATATAATGCATCTTGAGTTAGTTTTGAATAAGGTATGAGGTTTAGGTAGACACTCATTATGTTGTATTTGGATATCCAATAACTCCAGACCCATTTATTGAAAATGCTGTGCTTCCTCACTTGAAGTGCTTTAAAAACTTTGTGAAAAATCAGAGGCTGCACTTGTGTGGGGAATTGTGGGGTTCTCCATTCCATTCCATTTTTCTACATATCTATCTCTCTGCCAGTAGAACAGTCAAGATTAGTGTAGCTATATAAGTTTTGAAATTAGAGTGACATCTGCATTACTTAGTTTTCACATATTTTAGCTATTCTAATTTCTAAGACTTTCCATATGAAGTTTAAAATTAGTTTAGTCTTCTCTATGCCTACAAAAATCTTGCTTGCATTTTTATGGGGATTACATTAAACCTGTGAGTGCTTTGAAACAATGTATATTTTACTATCTTTACTAAGTATGTTCTATAAATGTTAATTTGATCTTATAATCTTCTTATCATTATGTAATGTGAGTCTCTACTCTCAATAATTCTCTCTGAAGTGAACTTCATCTGATATTAACATAACTGATATTTTTTTATTGTTTGCATTTTATTTCTTCACATCCTTTTACTTTCAACTTATCTAAATCACTATATTCAAAGCTAGTTTCTTAATTACAGCATACAGATGAGTGATGGTTTTTTTGTTTGTTTTCTTGTTTCATACTCTACCTATCTCTTTTCTTTTGTGTTAATTTAACATAATTTTTATCAGTTAAGGCTCAAATCTGCCATTTTATCCATTTTTTATATTTTCTCTCAATTTTTCTGTTTTTGCTTCCTTCATGTGAGTTACATACACTTTTAACTGAATTTTAATTTATCTATGTGGTTTTTGAGTGCATTTCTTTGTATAACTTCTTAGTATTTTTGTTTTGAGAGGTAATTTATAATAAAATTTGTTTTGCATAGTTTTTTTAGTGGTTATTCTAGGTATTATATATGCATAACTTATCACAGTCTACTGCTGTTATCATTTTACTAGCATTAGTGAAGGTTAGGAATCTTGTGTCTCTTTTATGCCCTTTGCCTTGCTATTTCCTGTATATATATTTAGAACCACATAAGTGCTATAATTTTAATTCAACAGTCAAATTTAATTAAGAAAACTCTAGAAAAGTCTATTACATTTACACATATGTTTACTCTTCCTTCCTGAAGTTCCAAGATTCCTTCTTTTACTATTTTCTTTCTGTTTGCACACCCTGTGTCATTATTCCTCTGTAGGTCTGCTGGTGACAAATGCTCTCTTTTCTTCATTTGAGAATGCTGTGTTTTCCCCATTCATTCCAAAGCATATTTTCCCTGAGTATAGGTTCTGGACTGACACTTTTCTTTCAGCACTTGAAAATTCTTGTCCTTCTTTCTCTGACATCAGTGGTTTCTGATGATAAATCTACTGTCATTTATCCTGCTTTAGATAAAGTGTAGTCTTTCTCTGATTACTTTCAACATTGTTTTCTTTTTCATTAGTTTAAAAAGCTTGATTATCATATGTCTTGGTGTGGCTTCCTTTAACTGTATCTTGATTGGAATTCACTCACTTCTTGCATCTGTAGGCTTATGACTTTTCCCAAATTTTAGAAATTTTCAGCTATTATTTTTGAATATGTTTTCAGTCCTACCTTTTTCTACCCTCCTCTGGGACTCAACTAACACACATTTTAGATATTTTGTGAATGTTCCATCCCACAATTTTCTGAGTCTCTGTGTTTTGTTTTGTTTTATTTTTTGTCTAATTTCTCTCTGCTGTTCAATTTGATAAATTGTCATTGTTCTATGTCAAGTTTACCGGTTCTTTCGTGCTCTCTGTTCTGCTGATGAATCCATTCTCTTGAGTTATTTTTCCATTCTAAAATTTCCATTTGGTTTTTCTCATATCTTCTCTTTCTTTGATATTGTGACAAGAATTTTTAACTTTTTCAATTGTTTCAAGCACATTTGTAACTGCTTATTGAAGCATTTTATAATGGCTGCCTTAAAATTTTTGTCAGGTGATTCTAACATCTCTGTCATCTTGGTGTTAGCAGCTGTTGGTTGTCTTTTCTTACTCAATTTGAATTGTTCCCTGTTCTTCACATGACAAGTGATTTTCAATTAAAACCAGAACCTTTTGTGTATATATTATGGGAGACTGGGTCTTATTAAAATCTTGTGTTTTAGTATCCCTCTGATACCACTCCAGCGAGGGAAGAAAGAGGTAGATACCCAGGGTCCTCACTAGGTTTCTGCCAGTAGACACTGACTGAGAGGGGCACGGTTGCCCCATTATTACTCCAACAGAGCCTGCACTGAGACTATGTATGTGGTGGTGACCTTGTGACTGCAGGGTGCTGGTGAAAGTGCTGACTCTCTAAGAGAATTCCTCTGACACCAACCTACTGAGCAGGGACAGGAATGCCTTATTATCTGGTGGAGGTGAAAGTGCACTCCACCCATGTGGTCTCCACTAACACTACAGGAGGAACAGTGCTCCCTACTGCTAGGCAAAGGGTAGAAGTCTTGGTTCTCCATTCCGCCTTGCTTGAAACCTTGAGGAGAGGGAGAGTGTGGGGAGCTCATTCATAGCCTGTTAACAGTGGAACTATTGGTTCTCATTCTGACCATTACTGCCAAGAGGGTGGCCACTTTTTTCCTATGATTTTTGGCTAGATTATAGTAGTTATTGTCTAAAACTTTTCTGTCTTAGTAGGTTGCCCCTTTCCTGATATTTTGACGAGAAATTAGCTGTTTCTTGGGGCCATTTTTTTTTTTTTTTTTTGCCTTTGTCTGTTAGCATTTCCAGGTTGCCAACTTCTCCAGTACCCTGTCTAGAATAGATGCAGCAAATAGAAAAGCCGTAATCTCTCACTACTGTGCTCTTCGGGGTAGGCTTCCTTGGAGTTCAGGTGTTTTCCTTTCCATAGCAGTCAAAATCTGTGCCAGTATCAGTGATTTATCTTAGGGAGGAGTTTCTTGCCCTTTCTCCAATGAAAGCAGACCTCTGCTTGGTATCAATAAAACATCCTGGATCAAAACCAGTTTCCAGCCTCTTTCTTGGGAGTAAAGAGTCTTTGCTTCTGACCCCTTTCCAGAAGCAATGGATTTTTGCCTGTATCGTAGGAAAAAGTACACTTGCAACCCCTGTCCCGGAGATAGGTGTATGCCTTGCTTTTTTTTTTTTTTCCCTTCCCAGAAGCAATGGAATTTTTGCCTGTCCCTGATGACATGTGGTTGCTGCTCCTGTCCCAGCTCAAAGCTTTCACTGTGTACTAGGGAGGAGCTGGGAAGATGCATGGTTTGGGCCCTGAATCCTAGTACCAGCAGACCACTTCCTGCGTGCCTCTGCCATTGAGGGAACTCTGTCCAGTTTCCTCCTTGCCTTCAGTCTTTCTTATGACCACCAGTGAAACCTTTAGGAAAGAGCTTTTGAGTTAGTGTGAAACCCCATGTGCCTTTGGCTTCTGGCTATTGTAAAGTGCTCGCTAGTTCTCAGGAAGCCTTAAGAAATGATTAACCTTTTAGCTGATTTATTGTTGCCAACTTGAAAACTGACTACCTCTTTTTATACTCTGCAAACAAGAAAGAAGTTTATATGTCTATTTCTTCTTGGAAGATCTGGTCATTATTTGGAATTCAGTTTAATTGGTTGACTTGCAACCTCAACTCTCTGATGGTCTCAGAAAAAGTTGTGATTTGGATTATCTGCTTTTTTTTAAAATTTTAAGGTGGAAGTAAAATTCTCTTGCAGCTTTCTGGGTCCTAATCATAGTGGAACCACAAAGGTCTTTGCATGCTAGCTTTCTAAAGATAACTTGTGGACTTTAAATAACATAATGGAATTCAAATTACAAAAGAACTATGCATACTTTATGGTAATTGATACATGTATATATTTAAATACAATAAATAATTCTAAGGCACAAACCTAGTTAAACAAAAATTCTAATTACCCATAATCCCTACATAGATTATTGGTGTAGTAATAGTGTTTAGAATTGTGCTCTTTTATGGTTGAAATTCAGAGATTTTATTTTTCCACTCTGGTTCTCTCACCTGCATCTATTGCCCACGTGGGACTATACATGCCCATAGTGGTCAGTTCCTTGTCACAGGTGATAAATGAAATAGAAGCTTTCAGCTTCTTCTAACCATTTCTGGTATTGTTTAGTCTCATAACATTTAAATAACCAATGCTTTTACTTCAATATCTAATTGTGACTCTACAAAATATGCTGGAAACCTAAGATGCATTATTCTTTGCTGATGTTTTCTAAGATAACTTCTGCTTAAGGCCCTCATGATCTTTGCGGCAGCTGTGACAGGAGAACTTAGATCTCCCTCCCTTCAGATTTTAAGTATGGTTTAGCTGAGAGTATTTAGTCCCATGACTCAAAAGTCTTTTCCCAAAGGATGTTTTCCATGTCTTAATAATTCTGCTTATTCCGTGAGGTTACATAGTTCACTATGCTGCCCTTTTAAAGATGGTTATGAATGTTGGTATGTGCAGCACAAAAAAATCCCTGCTTTCTTACTATGTGCCCTTCAGACCAATAATCTAGGTCATTTACTTTAAAGTATCTCCAGATAGAGAAACAGAGAAATAAAGTAACTACTCTTTACAATGCAATTTGATGATTATGATTTAAGGTATTGCTATCCTGTAGCACTTTTAGTGATGATGAAAATATTTTATATCCATGATGTCCAATGAAGTAGCAACTAGTATATGTGGCCACTGAGCACTTGAAATAAGACTGATACTACTAAGAAAATAAATTTTCAAATATTATTTTATTTTAATTAATTTTAATTTAAATAGCTCCATGTAGCTAATGGTGACTGTATTGAACAGCACCATTATAAAGTAAATAAACACATTGGAGGAGATCCAGAGATTATTACTAAAATGAGTTTTGAGTAATGACTCTAATTTTGCCAGATGTACTAAGAAAAGAGACTTAAAAGTCAAGGGGAAATATAGAAAGTGACAGAGGTGTAAGGGAGTATGCTAAGTTTAGTAAACCATGAGATATTCCAGTATGGATCAGCGGACAGTATATTAGATGTGGAGGCATGTGGGGGGGGGGGTGAAAGCAATTAGGAGCATAAAGGGCTTTTTCTGTCATTCAGTGAAATTTGGGTTTTATTCTGTTGGCATGGGAGGCCACTCAAGAATTTGAAAGAAAGCAGAACAGAATCAGATGTACACAGTAGGGAGACTATCTTTTGAAATCACATAGACTTAGTTAAAATTAAGTAAGGGCATAGAATAACTATATTATGTAATAAATAAAATAATTAAATAGGCTAAATAGCCATGTGATATTTATGCACCCAAGAAATATCTAAAAGAACCAATCAAATAACTGACCTCAAATAAAAAATTCAAAATCAAATGTAAAAAATGCAAAGGCTAAAGTATCTCATCATAAACATTGTGATTATATTTATATTTAAAAACTTAGCAGAAAGGTTTTGTAAAAAGTGTTTCAGAACATGCCACTTAAAGAGGTACAACTATCATATTGAAAATATGTCATTTTGTTCCCTGGATACTTTTTTCAACCTAGTGCTTTTAAACTCGTGCACCTTTACCTTGTGGCCCCATCTGTATGGCTTGATTTTGTGGCACTGCTAGTTATAAGAGGATTTAGGTAAGATATTCATGCTGCCTTAAAAAACAAAACAAAACAAATGCAGTTTACTGCCCATCTCCAACTCTGCATTTACATAAAAATATTTAATAAATGTTCATCATTCTCTGAAAAAATTTTCTCCTTATTTGAGTTTTTTAAATTTGGGTGTAGATTTTTAGTATCTCTCAAATTCTCCTTTGTCTTCGCCTGACTGCCTAAATAGATGCATAAATCATATTTACCATAATTAACCCACTAACTTTGGTTTTTGATTCTCTCTTCTGTATAGCTTATGGTTTCTACTAAATCTATTCATTGGTAGGGTGCATGGGACAATCAGTCTTTGAAAAATGAAGCAACTGTTTTACATTACCAAACAACAAAAATAATTGGATTGATTTTCAGTAGTAAGGTTTTCAAAATACTTCAAAGTCAGATTATATGCTTTTAATCAATTCAGTGAAAGGTTAATATTTTGAAATATCAGGGCTAAAATATTTCAACTATTATTTTGAATAATAGATACTATATCAAACAAAATGAATTTTAAATTTGTAGCATTTGGTAAATACATTACATGCTTTTTAAGGAAATATATTTGAGATTTAGAGCCCTGAAATGTTCTTAGAATAAAATATTAAATAAGCTGAGAAATACACACAAATGTACAAATCAAATAGTCAATTATTTTAAGTATATTAAGAATTAAAAATAACAATATTCCATGACAGTTTTCATGAATGCATTTAAAGTACACTGAACTGGCTCTCTGATGACATTATTTTAGATTAATATTACATAGATTAAAAGCAGGTGAGAGCTTTTTAATAAATAAATACCTAAAAGTAGTCACTATAAAATAATTTCATAGCATCATCCCCAGAGAGAGCATCTTGTTCAGGTTTGGCTTCTTGACTAGGCTCATTTATTCTAAAATACATGTGTTGCACACTCATGATATTTAAAAAGAGACTGGCCAAGAAGCTATGGTATTTAGGTGAGTAGGCAGCAGGTAGGAATAAAAAGGTGAACAAAGCCTGCTTCATGCCTCAAAGTGTAAAGCATTGTTACTTACTGATACTGAAACAAAGGGGTGGTGGTGCTACAATCGTGATAAATGAAGAATTCAACCAAAATTAACTTGTTAAATGCAATTCGTATAATATCATCAGAGTATTTAAATTTTCATTGGAAAGATTTTATACCTTTCTACTAATTTTTTACTGTCCCTTAGCTATACATTATATTTTAAAATTTAGCTATTTCTAATTTTTCACAGTAAATATCTTTTATTAAAAACAATGTAATACATATCTTCAAGTAAGACATACCAACTAAAAATCTTTAATTATTACTGATTTCATTTTCCTGATATTCTATATTAAGTATCAAAATAAGCACTGAAGGGATAAGAGGAATCAAGCAGTACTTTTCTTAAAGGAAGTTAAAGAAAGTAGTTTCAGTTAAGTAACCTAACATTATATATTCAAAACACTGAAAAAAGGAAGAGCTTGCTGGTATAACTCAGCAGATTGAGCGCAGGCCAACAAACCAAGGGGCTGCCTGTTTGATTCCCAGTCATTACACACGCCTGGGTTGCAGACCAGGTCCCCCGTAGGGGTGCTTGACAGGCAACCACTCACTGTTGTTTCTCTCCCTCTCTTTCTCCTTCCCTTCCCCTCTCTCTAAAAATAAATAAATAAAAGCTTTTAAAAATAAATTTAAAAAGAAAGGGCTTAATTCTTCTGATGGACAACCATCTTCTTCTATCAAGAATATCTTTCAATCAGTAGAGAGTCTGCAAGGTAGTGAACATTTATTATGTTAACAAAGTATTCCAGCCTTAACATATTTGTTGATTCATCCCTCAATTATACATTCACAGCAGTTTTACAACAACTAGAAAAATGAAAAATATGTTTTTAAAAAATCACAAAATGCTCTTCTAGAAACAAGTACACATTCTAAATGACATAAAAATTGCTTTCCAAGAAGACTTCTGCAGCATGCATAGACAAAAATAGACCTATTCTGAGAAGGTTAGTGAGTTTTTTAGGCTAAGAACTTTTCATCTGAGATTTTCCAGCCATAATACATTTTCCATACTATAAATAGTGACTGAAAATAAACACAGATTTTTCTGAGAGATAATTTTACATTTTGCCACATATTTGTCACAACATTCCACCTTAAAATAATATTTCTGATTTCTCACCTTACCTGACCCATTAATAGTCTTCCTCCCCAATTTCATGCTTCAGTGTGATCACTAACAAAACAGTCTACATTTCTTAGCTGAGAGGTAATAGCATTTCTGAATGACCAGAGATCCTCTGGAATTGTACTCCGTATGATTTTCAAGGGTGTTTAATCCATTTGTATGGTCCAAATTTTCCATTTGAATTTGCATCAGGTCATGTAATATCAGTTTCTTCTGTGTCACCGGATATAGCAATAACTTTATATAATGTGACACTATGTAATGGAGGCTTTAAAAACCCCTTTTCTTCCACAAGAGTGGGATCTATCAAAGGTCAGCTGCATCTGTCCCTATGCCACTGACCTATTTAAAGGGTGTAACTACTAAATAAAAAATATCTATCTCATTTTGCACATCTCATTTTGACTATTACATACCAACGTTCATAATTAGCTGTGCCATTTTATAGTATGAATTTATTTTTCTTATATAAAATTAAATACAATCTAATGAATCAAAACATGAAAAAATAAATTATGAACATTTCATTTTTCCCTCCCACTTGTGGAAGTTGTTAGGTCAGAATGTGAGAAAGTAATACCACCATCACTGAATTTTATTTATATACTCACTTGAGCAGTGAATTGTGGGGAAGGAGCATTATTCCTGCTTAAAATTTGGTTGGCAAAAGACAGTGAGTTCCACTTTTAAGCCATAGTTCTGTATTATTTTCTAGACTAGGGACTTGCAAAGAATGGCTCATGGGCCATATCTGGCCCACAGTCTGGCTTTCTAAATAAACATTTATTGGAATACAGCCACACCATTTTTTTTTTTTAAATATGGTCTATGGCCGCTATCAGGTTACAAACACAGAACTCAGTAGTTGCCACAAAGGCTATATGTCCCACAAGACCCCACTTTTCGGGACATGACAGAGTCTCAATCTAGATTTGAAGTTAGCACGGGACAGTTTATGCATTAAATCCCCTTTGTGTTATGCTATCTCTGTTCTATTACTTTAACGTGGGCATGGGACTAGGTGCATTGATAGAGTCCAAAGACCAAGCTTTCTATGTACTTTTATCAAATTTAAATTGCACACTTAATAAGATTATCTTTTTGGTATCCTATCAAATGTATAAAAAGTACTATATTTAAAAAAAGCACAGGAGAATCTATTCATGGGTGTTCTTCAAATGTATTCTACTTATACAATATGAAGCTGAAGAAGCTCAGAAAATTCAGTAGTTTCTGCAAGAAGCATATGCAATTTTAAAACCTCTAAAATTAGCTTTCATGGGCAGCCTAATTTGTCCTTTCACCTTAATACATACAATAATTTGACCTCTGGAATATGAAACACTTAGAGACTGTACTGGTTTTGGATGAATTTCCCAGAAACAAAGTTTCTCCTTTTTCAAAAGTGTTTATTTGTGAAAATATATCCATCTCCTCCTCCTTCTTTAAGCCTATAGCCATCATATTTACACATATGATCAAAAATGCTGAAAGGGAAGAATAAAATGATAGTGTGCTAGCCACTACCTCATGGGCCAGACTACCTTGGGTGCTTCAGTGATTTCGTATGAGTCAGATGTGAAGAAAGATAACAGCTCTAAATGAACAAGGGTAGTTTGCTTTCCTTCTGGGATGGGCTCATACACATTGCCTGCGACACTCAAGAAAACAGTATTTTTTCAAGTATGACATTTATTGTGGGCAAAGGAGCACGAGTGAAGCACACCCGATGGTGCACAGGGAGCCCGGCACTCGAGTTAGGGTGGCTGCCAACAACTTGAGGAGGCCACGCTGACGTGAGTTTTACTGACTGTTGAGTCGGGGTAATGCAATATTCCTAATAATGTTGAAAAATGATTATTTTAAGAACAATATAATTTAAATTCTTTTTAATTTCTAACAAAATTGAAGAGAACTTTTAAAAACTGTATATTTGCAGTATTTATTTGACTGTACAATATTTATAAATGAGTTAACGTAATTAAGCCATCTTTTAAGCTGAAAAGCATTTTGAAGCTGTAAGATTCTTTTAGTTACCTTTACAAAATCATATGAGATTTCCCATTGTATGATGGCTTGGACTCCTGTATACTTACTGGTACATTTAATGTGTTTGATGAGCCCAACAAATGACCTAATTGGTGGTGTTATCATACAATCATTGCGGATTCTTAAAACAGATTACTTGGGGGTGTGGGGGATCCTCAATACTGCATCAGTCATACTCCTGGCAGGAAGTTGGTAGACCTGTCCAACGGAGTAATTAAGAAAAGTTGAAGGAAGTGATGAACAAGCTTAAATGAAACTAGAAACGGAAGGTAAAGCATCCTCTAGCTAATAGTAGTGGAGAGTTGTGGGTACCCAGGTCTGCAGGACAAGGGAAAGAAGACGGTACTAAACCCAAGGCAGAGAGCCACCTGGAGGTTTGGGAGAGAAATGCATCTACCGCCATGTTTGGCAGGGCACCATGGGAATAAAACCTCAATCTCCCTCAACTTCTACCCTTCAATGTTTTGCCTGTACCTGTTGAACCCAATCTTAAACTAGACAATAGGGGATCCCATTATGAAGTTCATAAATGTCAGCAGGAAAAAATAAAGAATATACAAAATACAGAGAGAACTAATTAGATGAATTTCTGAAATGACTTTTCTATATTATATTTGAAAATAATTTTTAAAATGTAATTAACTCACATGGATGGGGTATATTCGTTCATTTATTCAGCAAAACTTTAACAAATGCCTACTGTATGATCTGCTTTGTGCTTTGAACTGAGTGAAATAATTTGATCTGAGTCCCCTCCTCAGGGATTTTGTTATTTCATCTGAAATAAGTGTGAAAAATCAAATATTACAATTCCATGCTATAAAAGAAACCAAAGAGATGGTAGAAGAAGAAACTAAGAGGATATTTCCAGGAGGAAATACTATACCATATAAGACATGCGTCAAGCGCAGGAATTGGGTAAGTGGACAGTGGGTAAGTGGAGTGGAAAAGTGACAGCAGAGGTAGACAGTGTAGAGCACGTAAAGATATAGCAGCTGGGTTCAGAAACAGACTTTCCAGGTTTGCTGGAAGAAAGAAAAACCTAGGACCAATAATTCTGGCCTGAAACACTGAGGTGTTTCACTTGATTTGTTAGCAGTTGTGTTTTCCTAGAAGTGGATGAGAAGCCAGAAAAATTTCAAGTGAAGACCTGAGAAATTTGCATTGAGAAATATAATTGTGGCAGGTATATGAAAAAATATAGGGGAAGGGTAAAAAACTGGAGAGTAATTAAGAATACTACAAAATCCAGAATAAAAATGCCCAGGATTTTGTATTAGTCAGTTTTCCAGAGACACAGAACCAGTGGGATGCAATTTGCAGTTGGCAAACTGGAGATCCATGGAAAGCTGATGTTTCAGTTTGAGTCCAAAGGCAGGAGAAAACTAGTGTCAGTTTGAAGACAGACGAATTCCCTCTTACTCCTGGGAGGTTCAGCCTTTTTGTTCTACTCAAGCTTAGAACTGATCGAATGGGGCCCACTCACTTTAGGGAGAGAAATCTGCTTTACTCAGTCTACTGATTCAATTGTTAATCTCATCCAGAAACACCGTCACAGATGCACCCAGAATAATTGGCCAGATGTCTGGGCCCCTCTTGGCCCAGTGAAACTGACATACGAAAGTAACCATCACATGGATGAAATCAGGAACAATGACAGGAGTAGTGCAGAATACACGTAACAGAAATTTGAAGTCAAATGGCTGTCAGAGGTGAGGGTCAAGCCTGATGCCCCCAAACCGGTCTTGTATACCTGGGTGAAATGTGATGTTGCAGACCACTATGTGATACACCTGAGGAACACTAAATTAGGGGAGTTCAGGTTTAGAAAGGCTGTGTTAGCACCTGTGAGACACACCAGCACATGAGAGAGAAATTTGCAGTAAAATTAAGATGGCCTTTATACAGTCACTACAACATTTAGATGGACAATTTTCATATAAGTAGTTGTTACTACAACTAAATTATGGCCATACAATATGGCCTTTTTCACACGATCAAATGTAAAAAAATAAAATAAAATGTTAAGGTGACCTGCATTGCCCTTTGAAAAAGAGTAAAATCAGTGGCCCACTTGCACTGAATATACAGAGTCACTCTATCTTCAAGAGATTGGTATGCTGGTATCAGAAAATATTAGTTCAATATTTTCATTTAATATTTTTAGATGTTATACTTTTTCAATTTTTTATATACTTTTATACAGGTGTTTTGAAACAACAGTAATAACCTTGTTTATTTTGAAAAATAATTCAGGTAAATAGCTATTCAATACAAGGTTACACAAATTCCCTTAATTAGCTTTTGTTCCAAACTGATGTTTCTGTGTGTATAGTACTTTCATAACCGTGAATTTTACTACATATAAAATTAATGTATTTTTAACATACAATTGTATTTTTATTAATCACAAAAATACTTTGTTAATTTTTTTGTGTTGAGCTCTGAGAGTATATGCTGTACAATATCATGTGCAAAAAATATCATTTCAGTACTATTTGTAAAGGCACAGAAGCTGATATCATTTGCTGGTTCAACAATTAATTTTAAAACATATTGTAACCCTAAGGCCCTACAGCTGCCTCCCCTTCCTCTGTATTCTCCAGCTTCCACTTGAGTTTCATCCCCTGTGGGGCCTGCTCTGGTGCCTAGAGAAGTCACCAAACGCTCTCTAGAATGTGAACCATACCAAAAAATGTACCCTCTTCACTGACTGTTTCTTGTGTTTCTTTTAATTTTAACTTGGAAAGCAGGTGACAATCTCTTTGAGGTCAGGGGCCCAAGCTCTCATGTTAAGGCTCATAATTTCTAGCAACCATGTTAATTATATATTTTTTGTATTCTCTACATTGGCAGATTTATTTATACTGGGCATTACATAAAAAGACTGAAACAAAAGAAATAAGACAATATTCTATATAAATTATTGCCAGATAATTTAAAAATAAAGCAGCAAGCTACACTTATCGGACACATCACAATTTTACACAAAAAATTAATGCTCTTAGTCAACATCTTGGATCTTAAATAAGCATCATGTACTGCAAAATTTTGAGAATTACTAATTTTAATTTTGGATTATGACTGAAATACACGATATAACTCTAGTATGTGTATGTGTATCATTTAAAAAAGAAGTTGAATAAAGAAACTTTCTTATAAAAGTTAAAATATTTATTTTAGTACAAAAATAATAAACAATCTGACCACAGCAAATTTGTTCCTGTTTTAGAAAAAATATTTGAATAAGTTTATGTACAACTAATAAACATTTTTTTTATTATTTTACCTCCTTTGTAGCTTTTGTGTGATATTTCTATGCTGTTATACATAAATAGATACTCATTTATAAACAGAAAGCCTCTATGTTCTCAAAAATTTATTACAAAGTTAAATTTCATTCATTGGATTTCAGTTTTGGTTCTCTTCAATAGGGAAAAACCAAAAGCTTGTTTGAAAGGACTTCAGGTTGGAAGGCAGTGCAGACCCCGTAAAGCAGAGTCACTGCTTCCTGGTGGGGAAACGGCTCCAGCCCCACTAGCACTGGCACTCTGCAGCCACAGAAACGAATGTCAGTCAGCGACCTAAATGTCTCTGTGGAACACACCTGAATTCCACTAAAATTAAAGAAAAAATATTAATTCTTGTTTTGTTGATATTTTAAAGCATAATTTTCATTTTAAAATAGCTAGGTGTGTGTGCTTAATTATTCTAGAATATCTTAGAATTTTGTCCCATTCAAAATTTTAGGGTAACACAAACTGATTTGTTGTTGTACTTTATAGTAATATCATTTCTAAATGTGATACATAACACAGAGTAAACTTGAAATACAAATATCTATGTAGGATTAGATACCCTCCACCATTCCTCATTTGTCCTTAATAATCAATTGATATAACCCTTGCTGACTTGCTGAAGTTCAACAGAAAAAATCAAGCTCACCTTAACTGGAAAGACCCTATTTATCTTCCAATTTTTCCTTCTTTCTTTTCCCTCCTTATATACAAGAATGAAAGAGGGGGAAGAATCCTATCTCAGTGTAATACCACTTTACACATACCATAAGGGTGTGTGTAAAAACCCTTGCCAGTCATTTCCCATCAGCAGTTTCCCTGTGGCTGGTTTATGAGTCTCTCCAACTCCCCTTTTCCCTCAGGTAGCTGGCTGCTTGGTCTTCACTGGTTAATTTGCATCAAATGTTCTCCTAGCAACCAACACTAGGATCACATTAGATACTTTTGAAAAGATTGTTTTCCGTTAAAGAAGTTTAGACATTCTAAACACCATAAACAGAAACTAACAGTCTTTAAGCAAAGCTACAATGTGATCCCTCATATGCTTAAAAGAAATTTCAGCCAATTGCCATTTTTTGTTCATTTTACTTGGAAAAATCAGCATTTTTCCATTTAAAATTTCCATTTGCATCCCCAATTATAACAAAGTTAATATTGACAGTAGAGGAATATTATATATTATGTATTTTAAATAAATTCACAAATAATTCATGACATTTTGTAATTGTCAGTGTAAGACATAGAAAACAAATAGGTCTGCTTTGTAATGGTCACTTTAATTATATATAGAAT
Organism: Anoura caudifer; assembly: GCA_004027475.1. Lineage (NCBI taxonomy): Eukaryota > Metazoa > Chordata > Mammalia > Chiroptera > Phyllostomidae > Anoura > Anoura caudifer. Next base: position 25,431 of record PVKU01004185.1, read on the forward strand.
GAAGTAAATTTTCCTAAAAACATTGTAATTAATTTTCATGATTTAGACAAAAATAATATAAAACCCAAAAATTTCAATGAAGATGTACTTTACTGGAAAGTTAAAGTATGTATTTTTCTCCACTTCTCAAATAGTGTTACTGTGTCATCAATTATGTGTAATTCCAATAAATTTTTTTTAAATTTCAAAGTATTATTTGATAGAGTCGATATGAGAGAATATATGTATAATAAATCATCTGCAATAACATCAAATAAACTGGCCAACAGTACACGATGATTATCTTAGCAGGTCTTTAAAACAAGAGGAGAAACTATTTTATTATGTCCCATTAAGATTTTAATCTAACAGAGAACAATACCAGAGAAGAAAGTAAGATATTTTAGTAAGATCGATAATAGTTATTAGATTATTAAGGTTAAAAGTGATCATCTTCAGGCAGTGAAATATTTTATAATTAAAAAATCTAAGATTAAAAATAAAAATCTACAGTTTAATCACTGGGTAAAGATTAATAGAATATTTTCTCAGCAGAGGTAAGAATAAAGCAGCAAATCTTTCATAAGGAAATGAATTACCAATTCAGCTATGATGACTATTCCACCTAGAATATTAGAATGCCACTGCTGCAGTTTTTCTATTTCACTAAAATTTATTGTTTTCTATGTAGGTATTTCTTAAACCTTACCTGTACTTTTAAGAAATATGAGTTGTAAAAAGTAACCACTTACTTAATTTCAAGTTTTTTAGTTAGGTAGAATACTGAATTCTAATTCAAATTTTAGAAATTATATGTATGGATACTGCAACTTGTTAGCAATCTGGTAGATCGCTGCAAAGCAATTTTTTACTTTCAAGGATGTGGAGACATAGGAACTCATATCTATGCCAGGTACACTGCAAAGTTTGTTTTTTTTTTTTTTATTTTTCTAAATGCCTCAAATAATCCTTTCCAAAACAGTTGAGACAGATATTATCTCCAAATTATAGATCCTATCTGAGGTTTAGAAATAGCAAATAGCTTGCCAAAGATCATAGATTAAGGCAAAGCCAAGATGAAACTCATTTCTGTGGGGCCCCAAAACTGATAAACTTTTCAAAGTGCTTCCAAGCATCATGGAAGTTATTCTTTACTCTTTGAACACCTGGCACTTTGATGATGGTCAAATTTCCCAAATTATTCTCCCACACTTGGCCTGGACTTTAAAATGACTATTTTCTTCTTTTTAACGGCTTATCAAACTCCCAACATACTCAGATAGCAAAGACAAAAATTAGACTAAACTACAAAGAAATATGATGACTAATTATCAGCTGTGTTTACCTTCAGCTAGAGAATGAAATGCAATTTGAGCGGTGGTATTGAGTGTGTATAAAAAAGAGAGATTATTTCTTGTGAATTCACATACACACACACACACACGGATGCTTTTCTTCTCCATTTTTACATAACCTTGTGTAAAAAACTCTCTGTTAATGAGATTTGAAAAACAGATGTCTTTGATATCCATGCACTGACCTATCAAAAGGTCCTGGATCAATCTTTTGGGTTAAGCCATTGTCCCTTGTTAAAACCATGGCTGTATTTATAATGAATGAAAAAATGTAGAAAGAGAATAGCCTGTTGTTATACTGCTAGGTTTTAATTCCCCATTGAGTTGCACCAATCAAAAGATTTATACAGAAGGTTTTGGAAAACTTATTATTACAAATACACATGTTCAATGATACCACCCACATTTTGAAGAGTATATCATTAAAACATATGAGCTAATGATCTGCTTTCAAAACATTGGTGAAAAATAATGGCTAAAACTGCTATAAGAGGATGTAACATTCGAATAAAATGATTTGTCCTGAACAGTGAGGTTCAGTTGATTGGGCATCCTCCTGCAAGGTGAAAGGTAACCAGTTCGTTTCCTGATGAGGGCACTTGCCCCAGTAGTGGGGCAGTCCCAGGTCAGGGTGCATTCAAGAGGCAATCAATGTTTCTCTTCTTCTCTCTCTCCCTCCCTTTCCCTCTATCTAAAAATAAATAAATAAAATATCTTTAAAAGAATAAAATTATTTTATATTCATGTATGCCTTTGTATCAATAATGAAAGGCAATATTGAAAGCTAATGTTCTACTGAGGTCAATATGATGTCCTCACTAAAGGTGGAAGAGGTAAATGATACCCAAAGGGAATAGTAAATGGAAGGGAACATAACAAATGCTATATTAATTTTGGAAAATATAATGGAATGCTAAGAATATGAAAATGCTTAGGAATTTGAGAGAGAAAAATAAGCTGAGTATTGTCTTGATTGTTTAGTTGTTCATGAACAGGTAAGAGAAAAATAAAGATTCCCTATCTCTTCAGTGGCCAAAAGAGGTATGAAATCAGTGAGGTAGAAAAATTAATTTTTTTAAACAAGACATCCTTTCCACAGTTTCCAAACCATTAGCACAACTGGAATCAGTTTTATAAGAAATGCTATAGAATATTAAGGAAAGTATATTTCATATGGTATTAAATTATTTTTACATTGCCCTGGCTGATGTGGCTCAGTGGATTGAGTGCTGGCCTGTGAATCTAAAGGTTGCTGGTTTGATTCCCAGTCAGGGTACATGCTTGGGTTGCAGGACAGGTCCCCAGTTGGGGATGAGTGAGAGGCAAGTGATTGATATATCTCTCACACATTGAGGTTTCTCTCCCTCTCTTTCTCCCTCCCTTCCCCCCTCTCTAAAAGTAAATAAAATCTTTAAAAAATAATGCTTTTATATTAAAATATTTTTTCTTACGCACACTAATACAGTGTCTATATTCAGAGCAGCGATTGCCTAAAGGTGATTGTGGCTGGTAAAATAGACTTACCCGTGTATTTCCAGAGAAGCCTCTCTCACTGAATAATTTTCTCAGACACAAGGAACTATAGAGCTATTTGATCCAACTCCATGGGGGATCTCTACTCCAACACCCACATCATCCTTATTTTTCCACTTTCAGTCCTATATCATTTTTAGTTCTTCATTCCAATTCCTTCCATCACTCCTGGCACCTTTAGCTCACATGATCAACTCATCAGCAATCCAAATTTATGACTCTTCCTTGAATCCCACTGTATCTACGGTCTTGACAACATGAGCAATCTTGTACATACGATCATACCCAACATCTGGAAATGCCTCTGTCTGAAATAATAAACTCTAAAACCTTGTAATCATTCTTTGATTACAATTCTGTACCTTACAACATTTCTTCGGCATCATTTCATCTCCACCTTGTTTCTCGTTCCACACTACCATCCTTTTCTTTTAGTATATTAGTTTCCTCTTGGATTCACTATTCTCTATAACTGTCTGAGGCCTCAAGATGTTCCAAGTCAACCATTCTCACCTCTCCACCCTAAACCTGGCACCCAAGGAATTCAACCAACACTTTTGCTGTTCCCGGCCTGGGATGCTTGTGGGATACACGGCCTTTAGAGATGTATTCCCTAAATTCAGCCCAGCCCAGGAGGCTTTGGCCTTCCTTGATCAGTCAGTAGTCAGTTTTTTTCCTGTTCCTCTAGTTCCCATTAAAAATACTGTCTTCCTCAAAAGTGTTCCCTAATTATGTGCCAGTGTACATTTAATCAACAGCTCTTTGAAAAATAATACAAAAAGAGCCCTGGTTTGTAGCATTAGCTGATTTTCAAACTGTAAATCCTTCCACTGTGGCCCATATCAAGGTACCACTGTGACATCACTAAACACAGAGTGGGGAAGCTGTGTTTAGTAAGCTCCGTAGTAAGTCACACACCTTTTATGGTATTTCCACCTGATACAACATTGTTTCTGTTCTCAGGAACAATTGATAAAAATAACCTCAAGGACATAGATAATAATAAATTCATTAAAATAATTAGGAAGTGATAAACACTGAGTATTTATTGCTTTTGCATAAATATAATTAACTGTATATTTACACAATTTACCCTGTAAAAATGGGTGTGCTTAACAACTGACTTGTAAAAATTCCTGAGAACTTGGCTGTTAGCTCTCACTAGCCTATGATATGCCAGCACATAACTGCTTCACTCATTGCAAACCTTCATTTTCTTTCTTGCCAGTAACCGTGCCTCATAGTTTACTAAGAAAACAGACTATTATTTCCTCAACTGCTTGCCAATATATCTAAAAATTTCTCTACAGTTTAACTCCCTCTGACCTCACTTCCAGGTGTCTCAGAAGTGCCCTTCATTCTGTTCCAGATGAATTCTTTACCTTAGTTATTATGATTTCCTCCCACTAGCCCCAGAACTCTGTGTCCTTGGCACTCCCTCCCTCTCCTGTATTTCCAAATGCTCTCTGCCCTTGCTCCATCTGTATAAACATATTCAGGATCCCCATCAATGAAATTAAAAATATCTTTTGACCCTGAACCTGAGTCTACCTTTAGTGTTCTGCATTTTTATATTGCATATCATTTTTATCAGCAATTCCATAAGAAGAACAGTTCTTATTACCAATTTCAATAGTTTCATTCTTGTTCCTTGCTTTCTTTATGAAATTTCATGAGATTACTATGGGGGAAAAAAGGATGAATCACCTTCAAAATGCTAAATTTCAAAGATATTTTTCTGGTTCTTGGACATTTCTCATAGCAATATCTTTTCTGACATATTTTCTCAGACAAGGGAAGCAAAAGACATATTCATAAACAAAAAGAACTACATCAAATTAAAAAGTTATTGCACAGCAAAGGAAACCATTAACTAAATGAAAAGGCAACCCACAGAATAAAACAACATATTTGCCAATGATACATCTGATGATGAGTTCATTTCGAAATTTTATAAAGAACTTATAAAACTCAACACCAAAGCAACAAATAACCCAATTAAAAATGTGCAAAAGACCTGAACAGACACTTCCCCAAAGAGGACATACAGAGGGCCAATACAAATATGAAAAAATTTTCAGTGTCATTAAAAACAGAGAAATGCAAGTTCACACCACAATGAGATGTCACCTCACACTTGTCAAACTGGCTATAATTAATAAATTAACAAACATCAAGTGTTGATGAAGATGAGGAAAAAAGGGAACGCTAATGCACTATTGGTGGGAATGCAGACTGGTGCAGCCACTGTGGGAAAGAGTATGGAGTTTCCTCAAAAAACTAAAAATGTAACTGCATTATGGCTCAGTGATTCCACTTATGGCAATTTATTTGAAGAAACTAGAAACACTAATTTGAAAGAATATATGCACCCCTATATTTACTGCAGCATATAAACAAGAGCCAAGATTTAGAAGCAGCCCAAGTGCCCATCAGTAGATTAGTGGATAAAAGAGCTGTGGTACATGTGCACAATGGAATACTACATAGCCATCAAAAGGGAGAAAATCTTATCCTTTGTGACAGTGTGGATAGGCCTGGAGAGTATTATACTAAATGAAATAAGCCAGTCCAAAAAAAGACAAGCACCACATGTTTTCACTCATATGTGGAATCTAATGAACAAAATAAACAGGCAAAACAGAGACAGACGCATAGACAAAGAACAGGCTGGCAGCTATCCGGAGGAGGGGTTTGGTGGAGGGTGGTGGATGGATTGAGCAAAAAAGAAAAAAGAGAGAAAAAAATTCATGGACATGGTTAAGAGTGTGGTAACTGCCCAGAATGGGTGGGGGGTAGATTGGGAGGAAGTGGAAGAAATTATAGAGGGATAAATTGTGAGGAATGGATATGTCACTTGGGGTAGTGAACATACAATACAGTGTACAGATGATGTGTTATAGAGTTGTGTACCTGAAACTTGTATAATTTTGTTGACCAGTGTCATCCGAATAAATTCAATAAAATAAATACATTCTTTCAGCATTTGACCCTGTTGTACCTTCCCCCTTAAATTATCTGTCCCCCAACTACTATTTACTAATCTCCAAACCTATGAAAGAATGGGGAGGGCATCCTCTATGAACATTCCTACAAGGACCACCTAAACAAAACAGCCTCCATGCAGTTGGAAGGATGCTGACCAGGAACACTAAAAATTTGTTGCAACTGAGGGTAGGAGAGCTTTAGCCTTTGCAGATATAGGGAGTAGGGAAGCATTTTACTGTTACCTTGGGAGAACAGATCACTTGTCAAACCTACTGGCCCCTATGTTTATCCTCACTTATGGGATTGCTGCTGCTTGTTGCATCCCAGCAGTTGGACCTGAGACCCAATATCTAGAAAGAAGAAAATAACACTATGTAAGAGACACAGAAGAGGGGGAGGATTCAAAGCACTCAGAACAGGTGATTGCTACTGAAACAGAACAGAGATGGAGGCAAAAATACAGTTTCAATAAAAAAATAAGATCACACAAGCAGATTCAAATTTCATATTTGTGTATACACATATAGACAAACACTCCAGACAATGCATGTTTCCAAGATATTGCATTGTCTCCATATCAGCTCATTAGCTCAGTTTTCCACCTCTAAACTCAACCCAAGAGATGTCTCAGAAGGTACAGGGACAGTGGTGGATCCTGGAACCTAATATGAAAACTGTGAGAAATCCTGGAGGAAGGAAAGGTGTTTAGGTTGTAGCATCAAAGAATGCCAGTACCTTCAAACAAGAGAGGACCACATAGCACAAGCTGGCATGAATGGAAAAGGCCAGAAAGATGACATTAAAAGCTCCCAAAAACTAGAGAGTAGGATAGCTAACTAAGTGTTGTCAGGAGGCCAAATGCTGGGCTACAGAGTAATCTGGCAGGTTTAATGAAACCAAGTATTTAAATACCCAATGACATCAATTCTGCTCTGAGTGTATCAGGGCTACAGGATGCAGTTGTCTAGTTGCGGTGCTACGGAATTCCAGGAGGCACCTTTCACATGGGTAATGAAAGTGTGTGCTACATATAAAATTACCTTGTAGATGTAAACAGTTGAAACAAGTACATGTTAAGTTGTTAAGTTTATAACTATTTAAAAGAAAGAATAAATGTATAAAAATTATTTTGCTACATAAACATATAATTAACTGAAATAGATGGTTATATACATTCATAATCAAGGAATAACACACTAAAATACTTTATATCTAACCTGTGTTTTCAGTAAAAGTCTATGATTACAACTTTCAATAAGTGCACAAAGGCATAAAAAGGATTTTTTTCAAACAGATATATCACATATAAAATCCACCCCCTCCTTGTTTCTTAAATTATTTTGTCTTGACCTATCAATGAGAACTTTTTCCCTGACCTCTCATAATTCAATATATGGAATCCAGAAAAATGGCTGTTTTCATCTGTTCCTCTCAGAGTGATCAATATTTAGTTAAGTTCATGCATAATAATGCATATGTATCTCCCAGAACGTGCTTTGTCAAATTTTGGTATATAATTTTGTCCATGAGCAAGACCTTGACAGAGGTTATCTGCATTTTCATTTTATTTTACAAGGGATGTGGGAATGCTGACTATCTACTTTTTACCTTTTCCCCCATATTATTGCTTTGTAAAGGAAAGCATTCTGCCACAGTGAAATAGACATGTGTTACAAAAAATTCTCCCTTTAGGCCCAAACGTGGGCTAACTTCAATAAATGAAAGTGGCATAGTTTATAGAATTGGTTTCTCACTAAGTACTTGAGTTGAATCAGCTTTTTAGATGCTTTCAGAATTTTAAGGGAAGCAAAAGAAAAAGCATTCTGCCAACATCAAGAAAACACTTTACCACAGATAATTGCCCCATTTAATTTGCATTTCAATACATACCAAACTGAAAAATAGCAATACTCAGGAGGCCAACTGGATGGAAGACTTCCTATCAAAGTAATAAAGTGATAGGTGAACAAGAGGGAGAGGAGGAAGGGCTGGGTAGAATGATTTACTGGAGTCCAAGTGTTGGTTGCAAATTCCCAAGTTTAAGTTACCAACATTTATTCCTGTCTCACTACCAATGTCTCTTCTGCCAGCAAGGAAAAAAAAAATTCCAGACAGCCTAAGAAATCAGCCAACAAACCTCATTATTGATGGCGTCAGGTAGTAGATCAATGCTGGAGGAAAATCAATGTTAAAAATATTTTCAGTAGTGCATACAGATGAAGAGCCTCGGCAGCATTTTTTTATGAAAAGCACAAAAGTCTGCAGCCACCCCCTAGAGTCATTGCTTCATAGCAGATAAGAACTTATCTGGTGCTCTAGAAATACTAATTTGTACCATATTACTTCCTGCATTGTATAGAGTTTGCAACTATTTTCTATGAACAGAAAACAAAACAAAACAAAAGATTCCACTGAAAGTGAAGTGTAATTTGTCACACAGTGTTTTGTTTTAAGAATATTTTCTGGAAAGTTTAAGGAGTTGGAAAACATGATGAAGAGCACGTCAGGTTTTCATTTAAAAAGAGTATGTAAAAATAATTTTTATTGCATGGAAAGTTAAAGTCCCAGAGGGGAAAATATCAAAAGATGCTTATTTAAGAAGAGAATAAGAGGAAGCAATTTTGAAGAATCATCGTGATGTATAGCTTCTAGTACCGAAATACCCTTACACTGTATGATAACTTTCTGTCTAAATCATAGACCAGATCAGGGAATAGTACTCTCCTGCCCCAAAGTTTGTGGATTCTATGAAGTTATCAGACTAAGATTACTCCTGCATGAATGAGGAGATGGTGAAAGGGTATCACTGAAGTCAGGTTTACTCTGTGGCTAATAAAATGTAACTTTAGGTTCTTATTTACACAGGTTTCTTCCAAGTCTCAAGTAGAGAAGCTCTAAAAATTTCATATCCATAATTGTAAAGTCATTTTCCTAAAGAGGGTATCTTAAAGGTGCTTAGCTCCAGGAGCCGTAAAACTTGTATTTGCCATTGGGTGTTATTACCCAGTAGAAGTCAACAGAGATGAACATGCTCCTTAGTAAATAGAGGAGTACCTATTATTCTGCCAGGATTGTATCTGCATCAGAAGGGAAAACCTTGTCTTCTTGAGAATGACTATATGACTTTCATGAAGGAAAGGGAAAGAAGAACCTCACATCAAAGGAAAACAGTGGAGAATTCCTAATAAGTCTCATTTACCTTCTCAGAGAAAATGAAGTGCAGCTTACCAAGTATTATTACTGTAAATAATTTATATACTTCATAATTTCTCTGTTCTTACTTGTATTATACATGGCCTGTTAATACATACCAATTTACAGTAAAACTCCCAAAGTTGTCTTTAAGGCAGTAAAGAGCCAGAAATTCTATGTCCTTCCCAGATAAAATTTTAAATGATAAAACTAGGAAAGCAATGGTAGAAGCCTAAAGAAGAAAAATAGGCTGATTAAGTCCATGCGTCTGTAGGAAGAAGTGAAATGAGGGTGACTGGACACCTTTGCACCACCGGGCATACTTCCCCCAACATCTCGCACTCCCATCAGCCCAGCTGGAAACCCCATTAGCTCTTACTCTAAAACAGTTCTCTTGTCATCCTTTCTACCACTGTCATTCTGCTCCAAGCCTTACCCTTTCCTACCTTTTGTTTCAGAAGTCTACTATTTCCACCCTTCACCTCCCATGCCCATACTGATTCTTTGTGAAACAGTTCCGTCCATCCATGTCATTCTCTGCTCAGGAGAAAATCTAATCCTAAAATTGGCCCACCGGGTCCTTTGGGATCTTAATTCCCTACCTCACACCTCTATCATCTTTCTGCCTAACCTTTTAGCTTTTCCCCCTTGTTTACTCTGCCCCAGCAATACTAGCTTCCTTGATGTTCTGTGACCATATCAGGCACACTTTGACCTTTCACCTGTGTTCTCTCCAGATATCCACATGAGTCATTTACTTTCTCCTTCAGGTCTGGCTCACATGTCACCTTTTAAACACAATGCACTGTTTGGCCATCATATCTAAAATTGCAGCTTTTGCTTCAACATTGTCTATTTGTCCTCTCTTATTTATTTTTCACATTAGCATTTATTATCATCTACACTTGTATATTTTAGTTCATTTTATTTTGCTTATTGTCTGCTACTCCACACTAGCTTGTGAGGTCTGTGAGGGAAAGGCATTTTGTCTTTTGCTTACTGCTCAATTCCCAGTGTCTAGAATGGGACAAGCACTAAGTAACTGTTCAATAAATACTTGCTGAAGGAATAAGTTAATGAATAACTGGGACTCTCAATCAGTTTCCTATTGTTTTCAGCATGAATATGAAGTCCTTGGCAAGATATAAAATTCCTTCATAATATGTCTTCAACTGATTTTTCCATACTCATTGCTTACCATTCTCCCTATACACTCTGTCAACCAGTCAGGATAAACTATCTATCCATTCCTTAACACATCAGGCACTTTCATGCCTCATTCTCTTGTTCACACTGTGCCGTCTGTCTGGAAAGTCTCTTTTTATCTTCTCTTCATTCTCTCCTTAGCTAACCATGCACATCTCTAGAGACCTAATTCCACTGCCTTTCCCTCTGTGAAGCTGTCTGTGACTCTCTTAGACAGAATTAATTAATCCCTGCACAGTGCTCCCAGAGTAGGTTTTATGTGTCTCTTTTAAAACAATCAAATTATATTACAGTTATTTATAACCCCAGCATGGAATACAGTGTTTGACACATAATAAATATTTGCTGAATAAATCAATTATCTAAGAGCTCCATCTTTCTAGGCCCAATACATCAGGTTAATCCACAATATTTTGTCACTGATTTCTTACCAGCCTGGCTATAACTATACTATTGCTGTTATTAATAACTAATATCCATTAAGCACTCAGTGTGTTATTTCAAACACACATACAATTTTATATCGTCATAATAAAGTGCTTTCTTTATATACCCTAGTTTTGTTTGATGCTAGAGTTAAGGAAACTGAGTCATGAAATAGTTAATAAAGGTCTGATTCCTTAAAAATGTGCTCTTGGCCATGAAGCTATAGTAGTTCACATAAAAAAAATGGCTTATTCAGAAAGCCTATGAAGAATAAGAAATGATCAAAATTATCCACATATGCCGTATCTTTCACTTTCTGAGTGTTATTAATAGAACAGCTCTTCACAAGGTACATAAACCTCATTGGATTAAAGAATATTAGACTAACTAGTGGTCCATTGAAAATATATGAGTAACACTCCAATATGAGTATAAATTCAAGAAGAGTTATAGAATTACCCAGTGAAATACTAGATACTTTAATAAATGATAAAAGAATGGAAAAAGTATTACCTGTTAGTAGAAATTTTCATTAAAGAAATTCTCCTCCTACATAAAGAAAAAATATTTCCAAAAAGCATGAAGATTTTATCACTATACCTATCAAAGCCTCTTACTAGCCATTGCCACCTTAGCTGTTCTCATTGTTCTCAAATAACTTTTCAAAGGGAAGGGCTCAGGAAAATACAAAATGAAACCATCACATGAAACAGGGTGACATATTTATAAATGACTACTCTCTTCAGGGGATTGCAGAATAAAAGAAGAACATTATCACTTACATAGTTAAGGGTTCAGAAAGACTTTTATGTTTAATTCCACTTTAAGGGGTAACAAAACCAGATTTAAAAAGTTAGCTGGAAATCCCAGTTTCCAGTCCAGCATGTAACTTGGCAGTCATCACACTGCCCTAATGAGTAAAAAACTGACCAAGTTTAAGCATCAACAATCCTTCTCAGATGTGTCAGAACAAACCACTGCTGTCCCCCAAATTAAAAGACAGGGGAATACTGAGAATCACAGCTTACTGTAGCAGAAACCCCTTAGCAGCAAACCTCTGCAGGACACAGTATCAGGACAGGAAACTTAAATTTTAATTTACAAGTTGCTATTAAAAGTTGTTATTACAAGAGAAGTAAGTACAAGTGTTGCAGAGGTTGTGGAGAAAAAAGAACCTTCATGCACTGCTGGTGGGAGTGTAAACTAGCGTAGCCACTGTGGAAACGGTGCGCAGGTGCCTCAAAATATAAAGAATAGAGTTACTCTAGGACCCAGCAACCACGCTACATAATATTTACTTCAAAGATGTATGTACCCTGAAGGTCATTGCAGCAATGTTCAAAGTGGCTAAAACACACAAACAACTAACGTGTCTGTTGCCAGATGATTGGATATATACAATGAAATACTACTCAATAAGAAAAGATGAAATACTGCCATTTGCAACAACATGAATGAATCTTGAGAGTATTAAGCTAAGCGAAATAAGTCAGACAGAAAAAATTAAGAATATATGATCTCATTCATATGTTGGATACAAAACTAAAAGCAACAAATGAACAAACAAGAAAACCAAGAAGAAAACCTCACAGACACAGACAACAGGTTACCAGCTGGAAGGTGGTAGGGGCAGAGTAAACAGTAAAGGGGGTCAAAGATATAAAGACAGAAGACTTGACTTTGGGTGGTGGGCACACAATACAATATATAGATGATGTGTCATAGAACTGTACACTTGAAACATACATAATCTTGTTAATCAATGTCACCCCAATAAATGTAATAAAAGTAAAAATCTGTCAAGGAAAAAGAAGTCAATAAAAGTGAAAATAATAAATCAATACAGAAAATCAATGCAACCAAAAGTTGGTTCTTTGAGATGATCGAAAAACTAAAAAGCTTCTAGCCAGGCTAACAGGGGGAAGAAAGAGAAAAGGCAAATTACTAATACCAGAAAGTAAATGGGTCATTACTACTGATCCTTTGCATAAAAGAATAGTAAAGAATATTATGAACTACTCTATGTCCCCAAATTGGATAACCTAGATGAAATGGACCAATTCCTTGAATAACACAGTCTCTCAAAACTCATACAAAATATCCCTTAAAAATATTAGAAACTCAAATTCAACAATGTAGAAAGAGAATTATACATCACAGCCAATTTGGATTTAGCCCAGGCATGCAAGTTTACATCAACATTTGAAAATCCATTAATGTAATCTATCCTATCAACAGGCTAAGAAGAAAAATCACATGATATGTCAATAGATGCAGAAAAAGCATTTGACAAAACATAAAATGTATCCATGATAAAAAAAATCTCAGAAAAATTAAGGTATAGGGGACTCTTCCTCAATGTAATAAAGTATACACCTTTAAGAAACCTACAGTCAATAAAATACTAGTAAGAAAGTTTAAGCTTTCCTCCATGATCAATAACTTGATGAACAAAGCAAAAATGTTCCCTCTCAGCACGTTTTTCAAAATAATGCTAGACACCCCAGTTAACACAATAGGGCAAGCAAAAGAAACAAAAGGTTACAAATCGGGAAAGGCCAAAAGGAAAATCTCTGTTTGCAAATGACATGATCATTTATGTAGAAAATCCAGATCATTGAAAACCAAACTCTTTGTACTAAAAAGTGGTTACAGCAAGGTTGTAGGACACAGGATTGATACACCAAAGTCATTTGCTTTCTTATATACCAGTAATGAATTAGTGGAATTTGAAATTTAAAACATAATACCATTTACCTTGGTACCTCCAAATAAAATGTTTAGGTAGAAATCTAACAAAATTTGTGCAAGACCTATATACAGGAAACTACAAAACTATAATGAAATAAAGCAAAGTGACAAAATAAACAAAGCAATATTCCACGTTCATGGATAGGATGACAATATTGCCAAAATATCACTTCTTTCCAACTTGATGTACAGATTGAACATAATTCCAGTCCAATTCCCAAAAAGTCATTTCATAGATATCAACAAATTGATTCTCAAATGATATGTTCGTGCAAAAACCCAGAATAGCCAACACAATGTTGAAGAAAAAGGTCCAAGTCAGATGACTGACACTACCCATCTTCAAGACTTAAACCACTTATCTTAACACAATAATCAAGACAGTGTTTCATCAGTGAAAGAACAGACAAATAGATTAATGGCACTCCGTAGAGAACCTAGAAACAGAGCCACATAAATACAGTCAATTTTACAAAAAAACAAAGGCAATATAATTATGCAAAAAAAAAAAGTCTCTTCAACAATGATGCTGGAACAACTACAAATCCAAATGCAAATAAATAACCTAGACATAGACCTTGTATTCTTTACAAAAATTAGCTCAAACTGCATCATAGACCTAACTGTATAATACAAAATAAAACTCCTAGAAGATAACGTAGGAGAAAAGCTAAATGACCTCAGGTATGGTGATGCCTTTTCAGATCCAACATCAAAGGGAGAGTCTATAATAGAAGTTATTGACCAGCTAGACTTCATTTAAAATCAAAACTTCTATTTTCTGATAGACACTGTCAAGGGAATGGGAAGACAAGCTATAGATTGGGAGAAAATATTTGCAAAGACATATCTGATAAAGGACTGCTTTGCAAAATATGCAACAGACTCTTAAAATTTAACACTAAGAAAACAAACAATGATAAAAAATGGAGCAAAGACCTAAACAGATACTTCACACAAGAAGACACAAAGATAAGAAACAGGCATATTGAAAAAAAAAGAGGGCTGGGTGATGTGGCTCAGTGGATTGAGTGCTAGCCTGTGAACCAAAGGGTCACAGGTTTGATTCCCAGTGAGGGCACATGTCTGAATTGTGGGCCAGGTCCCCGGTAGGGGACATGCAAGAAGCAACCACACATTGATGTTTCTCTCCCTCTCTTTCTCTTTCTTTCCCCTCTCTAAAAATAAATAAGTAAAATCTTTAGAAAAAGAAGACATTCTATATCACATGTAGATAAAACAAAAGTGGTATACTATTACATACCTTTTAGAATGGCCAAAATCCAAAACACTATCAACAACAAATGCTAGTGAGGATGTGGACCTGCAGGAACCCTCAATCGTTGCTGATGGGATGCAAAATAGTACTGCAACCATGAAATACATTTTGGAAACTTCTTACAAATCTATACATAGATTTACATGAAATCCAGCAAATGCGCTTCTTTGTATTTACCCCAAAGAGTTGAAAACTTACATCCACACAACCTGTATGTGTGTATTTATAGTAGTTTTTCATTATTGTCAAAACTTGGAGGCAACTAAGATATCCTTCAGTAGGTGAATGTGTAAATGCACAGTGGTACATCCAACAGTGGAATATAGTTCAGTGTTCAAGCTAATAGATCCATGACAATGTATGGAGGAAATTTGAACACACTACAAAGTGAAAAACTTCGATCCCAAAAGCCTACATATGTTATGATTCTAACTACATGACATTCTGGAAGAGGAAAAACTATAGGGGCAGTAAAAGAACTAGTGGTTTCCAGTGATTAGGGGTCAGGGAGGGATGAATAGGTAGAGTAAAAAGGATATTATGGCAGTACATCTACTCTATATGATTCTATAATAGTGATACATATCATTACACATTTTTCGAAACCCATAGAAACATACAACATCTGGAGTAAACTCTAATGTCACCTACTGACTTGGGTGGTAATGATGTGTCCATGTGGGTTGACTGATGCAACAAACCTGCTGCTCTAGTGGGAGATTTCGATAGTGAGGTAGGCTGTTCATAAGTGGGTCCTCAGAGGGTATATGAGCAATCTCTACCTTCCACTCATTTTTACCCTCTGAACTTTAAACTGCTCTATATAGTCTATTTTTAAAAAAAAGTTAGCTCTTCAGCATCAATTTCTATTCATAAAGTTTTCAGTTTTTACTTGATAATTAACTATCTGTTTTAAAAATAAGCAAAAGAGGTGGCTAGACTTTTTAAAGGCTGCATCTACGAGTATTAATTCATACTGTTATCAAAATGTTTTTAGGAAGAAATCTTTTACAATTACTGTATTTACATGCTGCCTTCTCAAACCAGAGCTTTTTCTCTTTCCCCCTCTTTGTTTTGAGTTTGACAAAATGCACTTAAATAAAGTGGAATATAGAGAGTATATTTTTATTTTTTAACTTAATTTAGTTTAATTTAATTTGTTAATTTTTTTACTTTTTATTTTTTTAATTTATTTTAATTGTTGTTCTTGTACAGTTTTCTGTCTTCTACTCCCATCCCAGCCCACTGCCCCAGCCCTCCCCACCTCCCTCCCATTTCCACCCCCCTTAGTTTTTTTTCCATGTGTCCTTTATACTTGTCCCTGTAAACCCTTCCACTTTTCCCCTGATCTTTCTCCCCTCCCCTCTGGTGACTGTCAGTCTGTTCTCAATTTCAGTGTCTTTGGTTATATTTTGCTTGTTTGTTTGTTTTGTTGATTAGGTTCCTGTTAAAGGTGAGATCATATGGTATTTGTCTTTCACTGCCTGGCTTATTTCACTTAGCATGATGCTCTCCAGTTCCATCCATGCTGTTGCAAAGGGCAGGAGCTCCTTCTTTCTTTCTGCTGCATAGATTTCAATTGTGTAAATGTGCCATAATTTTTTGATCCATTCATTTACTGATGGGCACCTAGGTTGCTTCCAACACTTGGCTATTGTAAATTGTGCTGCTATGAACATAGGGGTGCATAGGTTCTTTTGGATTGGTGTTTCAGGGTTCCTAGGATATAATCCTAGCAGTGGAATTGCTGGGTCAAAAGGTAGGTCCATTTTTAGTTTTCTTAGAAAATTCCATACTGCTTTCCATAGTGGTCATACCAATCTGCAATCCCACCAACAGTGCACTTGGGTCCCCTTTTCTCCACAACCTCTCCAACACTTGTTGTTTGTTGCTTTGTTTATGATGGCCATTCTGACAGGTGAGAAGTGGTATCTCATTGTGGTTTTAATTTGCATCTCTCTGATAGCTAGGGATATTGAGCATCTTTTCATGTGTCTCTGGATCCTCTGTACGTCCTCCTTGGAGAAGTGTCTGTTCAAGTCCTTTGCCCATTTTTTAATTGGGTTGCTTGTCTTCTTAGAGTGGAGTCATGTAAGTTCTTTATATATTTTGGAGATTAAACCCTTATCTGAGGTATCATAGGCAAATATGTTTTCCCATACAGTCAATTCTCTTTTTATTTTAATACTGTTTTCTTTAGCCATGCAGAAGGTTTTTATTTTAATGAGATCCCATTTGTTTATTCTTTCCTTTTTGTCCATTGCTTTAGGGTACATATCAGTAAAGATGTAAAGTAAAGAGAATGAGCTGTGCTTCTCTTTGATTTCTGTTAAAGTCTTTAAAAACATTATTTATAGGATGAAGGAAAGACTTGTCTTTCAAATTCTCAACTGCTTAAAAGATAAAATATCAGATTCCTCTTAACAGCACAAAATGACTGGGCATCACCTCTCTGGGGTGTATAGATTTTGGATTATGTCATAAATGATGACTTTTCCTTGATTGAAGTGAAAGGTAGAACTAACCTAAGAGATGAACTGTGGGTAATTCTACAGATAAACACTTTCAGATGAACTGTAAATGTAATTTTCTGATGAAAACCCAGACTTTTTTTTAAAGCTTTCCAATACAAAGTCATCTGAAAACTTCAGGAAAATTAATCTGGAGGACTGAGAAAAATTGCAAGAGATTTAACAGGAACATGGGTATTGGAAAAGATTTAGAATTATTCTCCTACCTGTCCTTACCAATCTGCCTTACACAGTGCCTTAGAAAAGTGTTTCAATTCATAAATACATGCACACATAATATAGCAAAACAACATCAAAATCAACATATCATTTCAACAACTTTATAGAGACCCTGAGGAATCAATCCACTGCATTAAAAAAAAAAAATCTTCACTCTAAAATTGGAGAAGTACTTATGAAGGAGTGCAAGAATTATAAGGAATTAAAGTTGGTCAACAGGAGAATAAACAGATATCTACAAGAATTTCCTTTTGACTCAGTCCAACAAGGACAACCCTAGCTATCCTGAAGGCAATTGATCAGAACACAAAACACTTAGTGCTGGACATGTACTACTGGCTTAATGTGACATAATGCCTTGCTTTTCAACAATACTGTATATAATATTACTTGCACCCCATATTGATTGTTTTCTCAGCTATGGTTCATTTCTGTTTGCATTACTGAAAGAGGAACTACTAAAGTGGATTTTCTTTTTTTCTTTTTAATTATTTTATTGTTGTTCAATTATAGTTATCTACATAGAGTGAATTTTCTTTTAGAAAGTCTTAACATCTCTAACCACAATGAACTCACTGGCATGGTCCAATCTAATCACAATCTGAAATGCCCTCTATAGCTTGTATTTCTCTTTGCTGCTACTTATTTCCACAACTACCAAAAGTGACAACTAAAGTGGTTAAGGGGCATATAAGGAATCCTGTACATTAAACCTCAAAACGTGAAAGATTATACCTTTAAGAAGTGAATATTATAGGAAAAGATGCAACACATATTTTGATAGCAATTTCACCAAAAAAGTACATTTCAATATTATTTTTGTTTACAGTGCATCAGTCATGAAAATTCATTAATGATTATAAAATTGTTTACCAGTCCAGCCAGACTCCCAATACTTTCACTAGGGAAAAGAAAACTTACCATCTGTAAGCTCCTATGATAGGAAAATCTCATTTGCAAAGCAACAAGAGAAATGTTTATTTGGTAGGACTGATTAAAAGCATTATTAAATATTCATCAACTCCTCCATTTCATCCCTTCCTCTTCTTATATTCTGATAGCAACACAGATAGATAAAGTATAACACTTACATAACCAAGTACAAGCAGAAGTATACTTAACCTCATAAAAGTTACTCACAAAGCTAGAATGGAGAACGGTAGCTTAAAGTTCTTTTAAAATTCTTCATGGGTAAGTACTACAACAAAAATGAATCTTATATACCACAACAGAGCATTTTCCCTTTTTAAATGGAAAATATTTATCATTTCACATATTAAGTTTTGGACTATGAATTTTTGTTTAATTTTTTTCTATCAACTCTACAGCAGAGGCTGAGATCATAGAGGTGTGACTAAGGAATTACATCTTCAGTTCCCTTTCAGCAAGGTGACCACTCTGCAAAAACTCCAATTCTCAGAAACAGTGACTCATACCCTGATCAAGTGCAGTAAAGGTCGTCTAAGTAATGCCAGGAAAGGATGTGGCTCCCTGCCACAGCTTCTCTTTCCAGCTTATAAGTGACAATAAGGTTCATGTTTCAAATGAATATACACAGTTTTATTTACAAACTTTAATGTTTTAGCCAACCATGAGATTGCTATCACAAATGAAATATTCTGAACTAATTCAGCAGCATCTGTAACATCAGGAGATTGAGATTGGTGATAGTCACAGCACTAAAGATAGGTGAGCATTTGGTTTGACATGGGGCGAGAAGCAAAAAAAATATATATTATATATACAATAATCATATTCTAGTGCTTATTGTAGCATTTCCTGAAGTGACTGACAAGAGCAGAATATCATTAACAAGGCTCTACATTTTGACATGGAAATACTCTTGAAAAGAACGTTGAATTTTGTCATAAATCCATTAAATATACCCAATTTGAATGATTGATAAATGGCTCTTTACTACTTTCCTCTCTTTGAATTTCAGCAGCACGGTGGGGTTGAACTTTTGACCTTGTGTCCACAGGCATTTTTTACTGAAGAGTCAGTCCTGTTTCACATTTAAACGGGTGCCTGAAATAGTGCTATAGAGGAGACAGAAATGTTGTTGACTCTTTCAACTAAAAGTACATCCTTATTGACAGCTAAAGTCACCACCTAAGAATGTCATATTAGAGTTACAGAAAGCCTGCAAGTAGGAAAATAAAGTAGGAAAAATAGAAGGATGGTTGTCTCCAGAAGATCACAAATGTGATTAAAACTATCTAGATTCAGCTATAATATAGTTCCAATATTCCTGTCTTTCCTTTTATTGCCTCCTTCCTACATTTATGTTGTTGCCATTTCTCAATTTTTTCCTAGCAAAAATCATTCTGTATGTTGAAATTTGTTCTGAAAAGATACTGAAGTCATTGCCCCTTTGGATTTGGATTTCACTGTGAATGAAATCATTGTTCTAAGTGCCTCCTTTCATTTCATTTCCCACACACTGCTGACTTTCTTGCCCTTTACTTTCTTCAACATATATTTTAGGGAAAAAAATGTAATTCTTATGTCTATTTCTATACCTGCAGCCATACTGCATGTAGCTGGAGAAAGGCTTGCAACCACAGAGACTAAGTGTCTAGCCTCAGTTTAAGTTTATGACCATGAACTTCAAGGGCCCTCATACTGGTGACCAGCAGTCCTACATTTCACTTTTCCATTTACTAGTCCACTTTCCTAGGTGACTATCCTGTAACTTCTTTTCTCAAACCTTTAACACCTCTTCCCCCATTTTTACTCTCAGACAAAAACCCTGTTTTCTATTTCATGAGAAAACAGAAGCAGACAGAAGATAACTTCTTTGAGCTCCAACTACTGTATGTACTCAGCCACCATGATCTATACTTATGTATGTAACTTTCTTACTGTTACTTTGGATAGACTCCCAGAGCTTGTAAGGTTATCACCTGCATTTTTGCGTTAGACCTCAGAATTTATTGTCTGTTTGGGTGTATTGATCCAGGAATTTCTCACTTTGATTTGCTTCATCAACTTCTATTTTTTTTTCCCTCAGGCATATAAACATGTTGATTATTTCTTTAATTAAAAATAATAAAAATTATTCTTAGCTCTATATTCATTTCCAGTTTCTTTCCTCAATTCATAGAAAAATTTCTCCAAAAATTATCTATAATCCTTTAATTTTTCTTCTCTCATTTTTCTCTTAAGGTCATTCTAGTCATGCTTTCTCCCCCACCACTATCCAAAATGGTCTTGTAGGTCATGGATGATGTCCACAATGAAAAATCTCAATTCTCAATTATTGTAGCCATCAGAAGCATTTAAATTAGTAAGTCTCTCTGTCATATTTAGTATACTGTTTACACTTAGTCTTCTTCCAGCCCCACTCGTGGCTCCTCCCAAATCCATTTCGCTGGTTCCCTTCTCCCCAACATCCTGATGATGAAGTATACTAGAGCTCAGTCCACTGTTCCTTTGTTCTTGCCTCTAGCCACATTCAGTCTCTTGTCTCATTCAGGATATTTTTTTATTTTATTTTATTTTATTTTATTTTATTTTATTTTATTTTATTTTATTTATTTTATTTTATTTTATTTTATTTTATTTTATTTTATTTTATTTTATTTTATTTTATTTTATTTTATTTTAAATTGTTGTTCTTGTTCAGTTTTATGTCTTTTACTCCCATCCCAGCCCACCACCCCAGCCCTCCCCACCTCCCTCCCACCCCTAGTTTTTGTCCATGTGTCTTTTCTACTTGTTGCTCTAAAGCCTTCCCCTTTTCCCCTGAAATACCCTCTCCTCTCCTCTCTGGTCACTGTCAGCCTGTTCTCAATTTCAGTGTCTTTGGTTATATTATGCTTGTTTGATTGTTTTGTTGATTAGGTTCCTGTTAAAGGTGAGATCATATGGTATTTGTTTTTCACCGCCTGGCTTATTTTGCTTAGCATAATGCTTTCCAGTTCCATCCATGCTGTTGCAAAGGGTAGGAGTTCCTTCTTTCTTTCTGCTGCATAGAATTCAATTGTGTAAATGTGCCATAATTTTTTGATCCATTCATTTACTGATGGGCACCTAGGTTGCTTCCAACACTTGGCTATCATTCAGTATCTTTGAAAATCTCACCCAAGCTTTAACTATCATCTACACAGACATGACTGCCATATTTTATCTTCAGCTCAGACTTACTTCATTAACTCCAGGCTCTTAAATGCAACTATGCAGTATCTCTACTTGGAAATTTTTAGTTTAAAACATTTTAATCTGACTCCTAATATTTCCCATGACGTCTACTTCATGCACAACCTTCCCTAACCACTGCATCCCTCTTATTGCTCAGGCCAGATACTGTCAGCTATTTTTAACTGTTTTCTTTCATACACTAAATACAATCAACAGAAAATCCTGATTTTTCTTTCCCAGACCAGCCTAACAACTGATCTGTATTCTCTATCCCCTAATCCCTTACAGTCTTTTTCCAATGTGGCACCAAAGTGATTGAATTCTTTTAAAACTGGTGTTGAATCCATCACTCCCCTGCTCAAACTCTAATGATTTTATATCTCTTCTCTATAAAGAGTCAGTAGCCTACAAGATCCTATATGATCTAGCCCCTGCACTTCTCTGACTTCATATTCTCTTATGTTCTTTTTGTTCATTCCGTTCCAGCCCCCCATCACCCTAGCTCCTTGCACAATAACCATAACTCAGTCTTCAAGACTTGGATTAACTGTTCTTGCTGCTTGTAATGATCAGTCCTTGGGTAATGAATGTCTTTTTTCTTACCAACTTCAATGTTTGTTCAAGTGACTGCCACCCAATGAGCCCTACCCTAACATAGTTAAAATTGTCACCTTCCTCCCATCCTTTATTCTCCTTATGCCCCCATTCCACAGCCCTGTTTCACTTAATGCTTTTATTTCATGGGATATATTATCTAATATACTATTTTTATTTAATTTGGATTATTTATGATCACATTACTTTTAGTAGAGTATGTTAGAATATAATCTTCACAAAGGCAGTCATCTTTTGCCTGCAAGTGATGCATGGCTAAAACACAGGGATACACATTTTGAGAAATGTGTCATTAAGTGATTCTGTCCTCATGCAAACATACTAAGTGCGCTTACACAAACTTAGTTGGTATAGCCTACTACACAGCTAGGGTATATGGTACAATACCATAATATGTGTGGTATGGCATTCAGCAAAACACTATTACACAGTGTATGGCTGGACTTGTTTTTTCTAATGTTTAATAGTAGATCCTTTATATACATTTGTTTAATGTCATATAATGCATACTTATAACCCAAGAAACATTATTATTTCCAAGTGAAATTCAAGAAAGTGAAAGGAAATAACTGGGGACAGAAAAAAAAGACTAAAAGTACATAAAAATTTTTTAAAGAATTCAAAAAGAAATAAAAAGGAAAATGAGAGAAAGAAAAAGGGAAAGCTAAAAGTTGAAGTTGGAAAATAACTGGAGAAATGTTGAAAAGGATAAGTTGGTTTGCAGTTTGGAACAATAATTTTTAAATTGGACAAAATAATTTTAAGTTGATATAATTTTTTGAAAATACCTTTCTCATATAAATATACATTAATATGGATATTAGTATGCATTAATATAGAGTACTTGTTAATATATGATAATTGATATACAAGTATTTATTACAAAGTGTAGATCATAATTAATATTAATAAATGTTTATATATAAATAATACATTGATATATTACATATTATATATATATATCACATAATTTGTGAAACTGCCCTGCATTTTTCTCCATTAAGGTTGTTGCTGGTATGCAAATAAAGCCAGCTAACAAACTGGTCTGCAGTATTACCAATTCTACTTTCATCATTTTATAAAATATTCAACATATTTCTCATTTGCCTACTTCCTTCAAAATGGCACTTCTTAAGGGTCAAATTCTGTGATATTTTCAACCATAATATACACAGATACACCTGCTTCTCTTAATTGCTTTGATTTCCTTTTTACATAGCTGCCCACCTCACATTTTTTATGGAAAAGGGATCCTTTCATTTCTGACTATATACTGGTCAGCCTATTACTAGAGCTTTCCAACACTTGGAAACCATGATGAATAATTTGTGGAAACACACTGCCTATGTCCCTAATGTATTTCTCCCACAGTATTGAGAATTGGTCTAAAAACACTGGCTCATTCACTTCTGCAATCTCATCTCCATTTTCTATTCAATTCACCAATATTTTGCTTCCCAACTCTTCCTCCTTACTCCTCCCTCCTACCGGCCAAGCTAATGAGTTGGTTGGTTGTATTATGGGTTGGTAAACATTCACATTAATCAATAGTACCATTATTCTCCTGATCACTCAGACTCAACTTTTAAAAGTCATTCATGACATCTTCCTTTCTCTTGAGCTTTTTCCATTATTATTTTTTCTAATGAAGTTGCATTTTTTTACTAAAACTTACTCCTGCCACAGATTATTTATTTTGTTAATCCTATTAATCCTCTGGTTCATGTCATCTTGTCTCATACCTAGACTTTGAACATAATCTTCTAAATAAGTCCACCCATTATCTTGGGTCCGTTCTTCTCTAAAAAGTTCTCAACATCACAACTAAATCATTCTGCTCATATGACTATACTCATCAAGTCAAATAATGATATTAACATTTTAATGCCTTTACATGGCATGATATATTAATGTCAGACTAGTACAGAAAGCTTTTCACAGTCAGAGCTCTTTTTCTCTTGTTCTCAAACATATAAATGCATAAATTTATATATGCATCACATATCTAGCATGCATATATGTTATATATAACATATATCCTATGTATGTTATATATAACCTATATCCTTCGCATACATGTGCATTGTTATACATATGGATTAATGTATATATTTATCAACATACAAGGTCTGTCGAGAAAGTATCCAACCATGTAATAAGAAAAATAGAGACATTTATGGAAGAAGATACAAGATACAAGAAACCTTTTACATAGGATAATGACACCTCAGTCCCCTTCAGAGTAGGCACCTTGGCACCTCACACAGTTCTCCCAATCACCATCAGCTGCTCTGTTGTATTTTCCTGAATCTTACCAGCAGTCTGAAATCTCTTCCCTTTCAAAAGTGATTTTAGTTTTGGGGAAAAGCCAGAAGTTGCAGGGCATCAAATATGGTCTATAGGAGGGCTGAGTCACTGGGGTGATTTGATGTTTCACTGAAAAACTCTGCACCAGACATGATACATGAATGGGCGTGTTTTCATGATAAAGCTGCCAATCACCAGTTGCCCATAGCTACAGCCTTCTGAATAATCCAAATAGTTTTTGCAGAGGAATGTTCAAGCCAAATGTAAAATTTATTGCAGATTTGTTGCTCTATTGCTCAGTCATTTTGAATGTAATGGACACACAATATACATGTTCACTCAACAGTGTCTACCACCCCCACTGATTACTACAGTGAAGTTGTCATCATTCATGCACGAGCTTTCTAGTCCACTCTCCTTGGCTGGCAGTTTACATTGATGCCATGCAAACTGCTCTTGATATATTAACGATGACTGGACTTTTTCTAGACAGGCTGCATATATACATTCATATATGTGTATTACTTACATATGTGAGCACATGTATGTGTGTGAATATGAAAAATTGCATTATGTACCATATGCACTGTGTACCAAATTATGTATCAGGTATATTATGACCATTGTGATTTATTCCAGGCACCTGGTATGCAAGACTGTTTCAACAGTCCAAATGTAGATAACA
The DNA here is from genome assembly GCA_004027475.1 of Anoura caudifer. NCBI lineage: Eukaryota > Metazoa > Chordata > Mammalia > Chiroptera > Phyllostomidae > Anoura > Anoura caudifer. Next base: position 50,640 of record PVKU01004185.1, read on the forward strand.
TAATTCAATTATAATCAATGTCAATAGAATAAAAAAGTCATCTCAGTAAATGGATAATTTTTTAAATTTCAACATCTATGATAAAAATGTCTAGCATTTTATAAATAAATTTCTTCAATCTGATAAAATGTTTCTATTAGAAACCTACAACTAATCTACAGAAAATCATAATTTTAAAGACAAAATATTTTTCCTGAAAATCAGGAATAAAATTATATCCATTTACACCACTCCTATTCAATACTATACTGGAAATTAGTCAAAGCAACTTAAGAAAGAAATAAAAGACATTTAGATTCAAAAAGCACAGAAAAGCTTTTTTTAAAAACTCACAGAAACCATGATCATCCACATAGAAACCATGTAAAACTAGAAAAGAAAGACTAGAACTAACAAGTGTATTTATCAAGGGTGCAGTTTATGATGTCAAATTTTAAAATTCAGTAAAATTTCTATGTGTAGCAATAAATAGTTAAAAGTGAAATAAAGAATATCATTTTACATAGTACCAGAAAGCATTAAATACTTATAGCTATCTCTAAAAAAGCATGTTGAAGATTAAATACCAAAAAGTTCTAAACTTTTTGACTGAAATCAAAGAAGACATAGGAAGTTTTTTATGAATTAGAAGAGTCAATATTGAGATATGAATTCTTTCCAAATTTATATAATCTTGGCACAACCCTGAACAAAATTTCCACTAGTTCTTTGTAAAAATGAACAAGTTGATTGTAAAATGTTTATTAAAAAGGATCCAGAATAATAAAAGCAGTTATGGGAGGAAATGTTGGAGAATGCACTTTACCTAAATTCAAGACTTACTCTAAAGCTATAGCAATCAAGATAATGTGGTACTGGAATGAAGATAGACCTACGGATCAATGGAACTAGAAATAAACCTATATGCAGTAGGCTTTAAGATGACTTGTGAAGATTTATTTTCCTGATATTCAAACTGTTTGGAAATTTTTCCCCTTTGACTACAGCTGTACTTAATGCTTCACTTCTAATTAATATAATACAACAGAAGTGATGAGATATTAATTCTAAGGTTAGGTGTAAAAAGTTAGCAGCTTCCATCCTAGGTGCTCTCTTGCAAGCAGATTTTTCGCTCTGTAGGACAAAACCTGCCTCTGTAGAGAGGTCCACCTCACTAGAAAGTGATGTCTCTGGCCAATAACCAGTGAAGGCCTAAGGCCTGACAATCGCCATTGTGGCAATTGGAATAGTGAAGAATCTTGGTAGCAGATCCTCCCTTGTTTAAGTCTTGATTAAAACCTTGGCCACAATGAGATACCACTTCACAGTAGTCAGAATGGCCATCGTAAACAAAGCAACAAACAACAAGTGTTGGAGAGGTTGTGGAGAAAAGGGAATCCTAGTGCACTGTTGGTGGGACTGCAGACTGGTACAACCACTATGGAAAGCAGTATGGAATTTCTTCAGAAAACTAAACATTGAACTACCTTTTGACCCAGCAATTCCACTGCTAGGATTATATCCTAAGAACCCTGAAACACCAATCCAAAAGAACCTATGCACCCCTATGTTCATAGCAGCACAATTTACAATAGCCAAGTGTTGGAAGCAACCTAGGTGCCCATCAGTAAAAGGATGGATTAAGAAACTATGGTACATTTACACAATTGAATTCTACACAGTAGAAAGAAAGAAGGAGCTCCTACCCTTTGCAACAGCATGGATGGAACTGGAGAGCATTATGCTAAGCGAACCAAGCCAGGTGGTGAAAAACAAATACCATATGATCTCACTTTTAACAGGAACCTAATCAACAAAACAAACAAACAAGCATAATATAACCAAAGACACTAAAATTGAGAACAGGCTGACAGTGACCAGAGGGGAGAGGGGAGGGAATTTCAGGGGGAAAGAGGAAGGGTTTAGAGCAACAAGTATAAAGGACACATGAACAAAAACTAAGGGGGGTGGAAATGGGAGGGAGGTGGGGAGGGCTGGGGTGGTGGGCTGGGATGGGAGTAAAAGACATAAAACTGTACAAGAACAACAATTAAAATTTAAAAAATATTAAAAAAGTAAAGCATAAAATTCTAAAGTATCTAAGCTAAGAGAAAATATACCAAAAAAATCATCATTGCAACTTTGTGTTATATGACATTTTTAAATATAATCCAAAAAGCAAACTTAAAAACTGAATAAATTAGATATCATTCAAGTTAAAAAGTTTGCCACAGACTGAGAGAAAAATTAGCAAAACACATTTGAGAAAGGACTTCTATGTAGAGAAATTCTCCAACTCAATAATAAGAAAACCAATAACCTAATATTTCAAAGGGGTGAAAGACTTCAATGAATACTTCTATTCAGAGGTACAGATGGCTAATTGGTATATGGACAGATTCTCATCATTAGTCATAAAAATGTAAATTAAAACCACAATGAGATATCACTACATACATATAAAATGGTTAAACAAACAACCTCTTGGCAATATCAAGTGCTGACAAGGATGAGGAGCAACTGCAACTTTCATATATTGTTGGTTGGGATTCAAATTTTATAGCCACCTGGAAAACAGTGGCTAACTATAAAATTCATCAATGCCATCTGGTTATTTATACAAGAAAATATGAAAATATATGTCCACCCAAAGACCTGTAAGTGTATGTTTATAGTATACTTATGATCACCAAACCCTGGCAACAACGCAAATGTCCTTCAAATGGTTCATGGACTAAAAAAATGTAGTTCATTTTTATAACAGACTACTATTCAACAATAAAAGTAATAAATGTTGATAGGTGCATTACATGAATGACTTTCACAATTACACTACATGAAAACAGCTAGACACCATCATATACTGCAAAATTTTATTTATATAACATTTCAGAAAACATAAAGAAATAGAAAGAGAAATCAGGTAAGTAGTTTCCAGGAGGTTGATCACCTACAGAGGTGAACAGTTTTGCTTTTTTTTGGGTGACATAATATTGGATCTCTTCATTATGATAGTGGTTATGTAGCTATTTTATGTTTATTCAAAACAATATAACTATACCTAAAGATGATGAATCTTGCTGTATACAAAGTAACATAATAAACTTGACATAAAGAAAAACAGTAATAAATAGATTTAAATAAACAATAAAAACAAAAAACAAAGATAAAATCATAGGAAAATGTGAACTCTGGATATTTAATTTAAGTATGTGCATAGATAATACAAAGAAGTGAAATTTGGAGATTATTAGCCACAGGGATTGTCTTTTTTTTTTTGTATATATCTATACCATTTGTTTTATTTTTTAGAATGTTATGATTTCTCATTTTTTTCTAATTAAAAAATCAACAGGTAAATAACAGGTAAAATCAACAAGTGAAAAAAAGAAAAAAAAACAGTCCAGAAATTCCAAAAGCTTAAACGCCAAGGCGTGAGAATAGATACCTCAATCAACAACTGGAATGCATACAAAACTGCTGTGGGATCATAGAGGAATGAAGAAATTACATTTCCTTGAAAAACTGGAAAAGATTACACAGATGAAATACACTTTATGACTGAGCATGAGATCAGCAGTAGGTAAAGAAGGGGAAGGTTATTATCGAAAGAGACAGTCAAACAGTGAATGGATACAGACTTTCAATCAGATAACAGGCACTCAAATCTTGGCTCCCATACTTACTGGCAAAATCATTCTGATATATTACCTAACTTTCAAAGCAATATCTGTAATATGACCATTTTAACCAACTTGAAGAATGGTAGTATCATTAACGTAATAGTACATAAATCAGTAAATTGGGTTTGAGGGTGACAATAATGAGTTTAGTTTTTATCATGTAGAATTGAAGAGTTTGAAGATTATAAGACTTGAGGCTGGGGATACAGAATCACAAGTCATGATCACAGAGGATATATTTAAACACATGACAGAGATTACCTGACCAAGAGTCTGTGTCTACCTGGAAGAATCCCAAGGACAGTTGCCTAGCCTTGCCACTCACATGTAGCCCATGGATGTGCAACAAAGGCATGTCCTGTGAACTAGTTTGAAATGCAAAATTTAGGCCTTATCCCAGATCTGTTGAATCAGCATCTGCATGTTAACATGTTCCCCAGGTGATGTTTGCACAGTAAGCACTATTCTGGAGAACACCAAGTCTTGAGAACTGAACAGAGAAAAAGGGGTGAGCATACAAGAGAGAGAGATGGAAACAAAGCAACTGACTGCATATTCCATGTTATTTACGAACAACATGGCAAGAAGAGCCATAAAAAAATCCACTGAAGACATACTTTTCTATTTTAAAAGAAAAATACTGATGGTGCTTACTAGCATTCTTTTTTCCTAGTCCACTCTAATCATGTTTATTGTGCTCCTGACATCTTCTATTATCCTTTCCACAGCTCATTATTTTAGTAGATATTGTGCTGCTCTCTTCACACCGAACATGATACTGTTTCCGTAGCACCAGCAGCAACTTTGTGTTCATTCACATACACACATTACAGAGTGTATTATCATTAATTATGCACTAAAATGTTCTTGGCAACAGACTAAGTGACAAAACATTTGCTTTTGTCAGAGTTCTATTAGGTGAACCCAAGTTGAACCACTGAGAAATATGACACTTTTCTTTATTTTAATTTGTATCACAAGGTCAGGATCATGACAGTGACTCTACTTTGCACATTATTTTCTCTATCACTGTAATGATGCTAATGGAATTCTTTTAGCTAAACTGTTTTTATCAGGTCTACACCCTATTTATTGCATATTAAGAAAAATATTTCATGTCAACATTACCTGATCTACTAAAGGCTCAATTCAATAATAAAAATATTTCTGAAGAACATTGTTTTTAAAAGTTCAAATGATGCTATATTTTTACTGTTATAGCTACCTCAAGCAGAAATTGGAACAAAGAAAATTATATCTCTGTATACACTCCAATTATAAATCAAAGAAACACTTCTTTATTAATACAGTATATGTCACAAGTTGCATTTGACTACAGAAGTAATTGAAAACTTAGAACTTACTTTTAAATTTTTCATAAAGCGAACCTTGTAAAGAAAATATTTCCAATCTAGTGCTACTTTTCTATTTTTAAAAGATTTTTATTTATTTATTTATTTAGAGAGAGGGGAAAAGAGGGAGAGAAACACAGATACGTAAGATATACATCAGTTAGTTGCCTCCTGCATGCCCCCAACAGGGGGCCTGGCCTGAAACTGAGGCATATGCTCCAACCGGGAATCGAATCAGTGACCTTTCAGTTCAGAGGCCAACACAATGCACTGAGCCACACAAGCCAGAGCTAATGCTATTTTTCATGCTAATGTATAATATTTCTGTTGTTAGCTCCAGATCATAAGTAATTTCAAACACTCCCCTCAGCCAGTCATCCCCACCTCCCTCCCCTGATTCCATCCTCCCTTGGTTTTGTCCATGTGTTCTTTACAGCTGTTCCTGAAAACCCTGCCCTCCTTTCCCCCCATTATCCTCTCCCACCTCCCCTCTGGTTACTGTCAGTTTGTTTCCCCCCATTATCCTCTCCCACCTCCCCTCGGTTACTGTCAGTTTGTTTCCCCCCATTATCCTCTCCCACCTCCCCTCGGTTACTGTCAGTTTGTTTCCCCCCATTATCCTCTCCCACCTCCCCTCGGTTACTGTCAGTTTGTTCTTTATTTCAGTGTCTCTGATTATATTTTGCTTGCTTATTTTGTTGATTAGTTTCCACTTAAAGGTGAGATCATGTGGTATTTGTCTTTCACTGCCTGGCTTATTTCACTTAGCATAATGCTCTCCAGTTCCATGAAGACAACTATACTTGAACAACACAAATAAAAATAAAAATGAAAATAAATAAATAAAAAAAACCTCCAGTTCTTCTTGGTATATAGTAGACTCATTGGGTGGTACACTATACATATCAAAATTCCTTTTGAACAAAAAAATTACTGGATAAAAAGCCAAACATGATATTGTTTGCTACCAATATTTCTGTAATTAAACTTTAGTTGCAGAAAAGTAGCATGAATAGGAGGAGAACATGCTTGATTCTTTAGCTCATTTTTCAGGGACAGGGTATACTAAAATTGCATAGGGAAAACATTATTTATTCATTCTACCTTTATTCAATATCTACAATGTGTCATTCTATGTTCCAAAGAAAATATTATTTTTGTGAGATTGGTATCTATGTTTTTGTTTGGTTTTTGTTCTTTTATCTCAGTTTTAAGGTGTATTGATTAAGTTAAAAGCAGATAAAATTAAGCAGAGTTCGTAAAGGCTGTAATGGAGTCAGAAATGATACTAAAACAGTATTTCTAGGATCTGTGTACAGGATTACTTTAAAACTTACAAAATACTATTTACTAAACTCCTGCTTTTGACTGGATTGAGAATGTTTTAAATTGCTGATGCTAATATAGGTGTCCCCAATACACCCCCTCATTTGTCCCCTCCAGTGGCCCCTCCCCCTGCCATCACTGCATCATTGTCTGTGAGCATGGGCTGTGCCTATGTGCATATGTGTTCTTTGGCTGATCTCACTACTTTCTTTATCTCAGATATATACCCCCTTCTTCAAGTAGCCCAAAGGAATCTTAATATCTCCTATTTTGCAAGATTCCTTCTGGTGGTTCAGTGGGGGATTCCCTTCCTCAGATGCACAAGGTACTGCTAATACCTCTTCTCCTGACTTACCATGCCTCTTGAATCCCATCAACTAGTGCTGCACCCAAATCTCACACCCATAGAATCAAATATTGTTGTTACATGAATATGAATATTAGCATGATGTAAATAAGCATTGTGTAAATGCTTATTACAACATCTATATTTTACTTTTCTTCCTTTGAATAGAACAGTATTTTTTCAGACTTTTCTAAATTCCCCTACCAAAATGCAAAAACATTAAACATTATGCAAATTACATTGTGAGACTAGCATATACAATAACTATGTAAGCATGTGCCTTGTGTGAGTGAGGCACATAGGCTAAATGTTTTAGCAATAATCTCATTATAATTTCACACATGTTAATCTTGATTGCCTATCAAAGGAAAAATGTATTAGAATTTTTTTTACTTCTTCTATTCAGATAAGTACAACCCAGAGAAGCCTTAGGGCATTTCTCATTTTGTCTCAACACAAATTTCTCAATATTTCTGTAGGTTACATATCTATTTTGGCTACTTAATTTAGTTATTTATAACACTGAGTTGAGATTTGAGATTCTAACCCATATTAGCCAAGTTGCCAATTTTAGGGTTTTTGGTCAATATTTCCTCTTCCCTAGTTTAACTGAAGTACAGTTGAGCAAGAAAACTAATATATTTGAAGTGTACATGATAATGTGATGTATGTGTTTATTGTGACATGATGACCACAATCAAGTTAATTAATGCATTTATCACTTTACATAGTTACTTTTGATTTTTATTTTTGGGTGAGAATGCTTAAGATCTATTCTCTCAGCAAATTTCAAGTACACAATCAAGAATTAACTATAGTCACCATGCTGAACATTAGTTCTTCAGCAAATCTTCATCTCACAATTTGGGCCAAGCTTTCTAAGACCTAACATCACAGCCAATATATCATGATGAAGACATACAATCACATACAAAGATCATATAAGTCAATCACAGCCCAGATGTGAATGTCAGACTGGCAGCTACATCAAGTCTTTCTTCTCCATTATAGACATGGACAAATAAAACTGTACTTTCATTCCATACTATAGATCAAGGCTCAGGAAAGCATTTCCCTTATTAACAGGTATTTTCAAGTTACGAGGCCATTATTACAAAATTGACTCTGAAAATAAAAGCACAATTATTGCAATATATTTTCTATGTTCCCACTATCCCCTCCAGCAGCATTTGAGCTCTTAGCACCTGTATGTTCAGCATGCATTCCCAGACAAAATTTTAACCCATATATAACTTTTTCTTTAGATATAGATGTATAGTATATATAATCTATATTCTATACATCTGTATATCTAGATATCTATGCTCTCCCTATTTTGAACCAAAATTGCTCCTTTATATTACAGATAGATGATAGATAGATAATAGATAGATTATATATCTAGGATGAGAGAGTGAGGGACAGAGAGAAAAACCTAGGAAGTGTGATTTATGTATATTTAAAAGAATATTTATGAGGATGAGCATTATTTTTCTGTGTTTATTGTGTAATATCTCATCATGAACACTGCTATTCACTGTGTACTATTTTTTCCCCAAGGAGTCCATTTTCTCTATCAAAGGGAAGCTAAATGAAAGTAAAAGTTACAGAATGATGGTTTATAATCTGATGTTTTAGGAGTAGAGCAAACACAAAGTCTCTTTCCAGAGCACTAACAGTGTATTTTAGGAACACCTTGACTTCCATTATAGCCCATCTGCTCTTTAATAACTCAAGTCTCTGTGGAATAGAAACTTTTTAACCTCCATGTGCATGTTTTACAAATAATTTCCGCATAATTTTAAGACTTTGTTTATCTTTCTTTTGGCATTTTTACCTTGGCCCTGTAATTTAAGGCACAATAGCTGGTGCTAAAAATAGAAACTACATCCTTTTTGTCTTTACATATAAAGTGTAAAGCTTTTATAAAATGGTATCTCCTTGATGGTCTTTGGCCATATTTCAACCCCTACCTTCCAATCAGGCTGAGAAATTCTTTTTGCAATTCTGTTTACAGATATGTAATTTTTTAAATTTCCAGCAGTAGTAATTTTACTTTGATCTCATAGCTACCAAATCATTATCCATAAGGAAGCTCATAAGCAAGGTACAAGGCAGGCAATGTCTGTGATTTCCAGGAGGAGGTCATAACCCAGAATTTTTAAAAAATAACTATTACAATAAGGAAGTAGATATAGCCACAAAAGGACTAGTTATAATTTATGCCTGACTTACTTCAGCAGAATATAGTTTATTTATAAACTGCTTATGGCAAACTCTGTATGCCCCTGTTCTATGCATGTGCTGAACTGTCTTCTGGTAAATTATTTAAATTACACCTAGCAGTAATTCCTGAGGACTTTCATACTTCATTTTCTCTATTAATGTAACAGGGAAAAGCTGCTTTGCGAGGATTGCTCTAAATTCCCAGAGTGTGAGTTCCAGACTCTGTGTGTGTTGCATTATGCCTGTCAAAAAACTTGTCTTCTTCTGAAATTTATTACTGAAGCTTCTCCACCCGAGCTACTCATTGAAGCCTTACAGAAAGCTCATACATGATTTAAGCAGCTAACAGCACTGAAAGAAATAGGTCAGGTTAAAAAAAAGATGGAATTTAAGCTACCTTCACTTATTACTTATGCAAGATTATGCATAATTTAGCAGACTGCTGAATATGCAAGGACAGAGTAATTGTTTACCAAAATATTTACTCTGAGTTGGTACCTGTGTTTCAGTGAGATAAGGTGACTTCTCAGCATTTGCTAATCACTTTTGAATTAAAAAACAATGAGTGAGTTTTTGATTGGGCTGATAACCACAGAAGAGTATATGTAAACAGAGATGTTCTTTAACAACTTCATTCAAGTAAAATACAAGATACTGTTGTGCAGACTGAGCAGTTTCATAAAGTCATCCCATTTTAGAAAATATTTCTTCTCTTTTTTCCCATCAACTATACTCCTATCACATACACATGCAAGTGTTTCAGAAAATGTCTCTATAAAATGAGCTTATTTTTTCTTTCTAATTTAAGCTAAACCTTGTACAACATTATTCTGAAGTTGTAATGAAGTTGTCAATTCTTAGACCAAAGGAGTGAATAGCCACTAATATAAAGGAGGAATTTGGGTTCAAAATAGAGTCTTTAGCTCAGCTATTTTCCAATCACAAAATTGTTCAGTAGAATGTAAACTTTTTGGGTACAATAATATTTTTATCTGTAGCTTTTCTGAAGAATTTTTTAAAGGAAAAGAATCCTGTTCCTTACAAATAAGTGCTTATCAGTGTTTAATTTACAGAATGAAGACCATCATCCCCTAAATCAAAAATTTAAAATTTCATAAAACCATCTTACTAAAATGGATAAAAAGTTGAAAAAATACCAGAAATGGTATAAACTCATTAATTTCCATAGTTTGAATCAATTCAAATTTCATACTCAATATTACCTTTTATAATTCTGAAAGAATTGCTATATTTTTAACTCTTATATTGAACAAATCAGAGTACTGAATTATGAATTTTTTAAATAGTAAAAACTCATGAAAGAAAATGTAAGTATATTAGTTTTAACGCATTTAATTCAACCTTAAGAAATAGCACCAAAGTAGATAAAAATAAATTTGGTATTTGAAAATAGATATAGAAATAAATAGGATAAAAAGCTAAAAGTAGATTCAGCTGTATATTTAGAGTATCTTAAAATAGGTGAGTCAAAACATATGAGAAAAAATAAGGAATCCTTTATGTAGTGGTCTTTAAATTAACTGAAAATGAATATTCCACATATAGATAAACACCAACATGAATTCTAATTGTATTAAAAGTTAATAGTTAAAATATTTAAATTAGAAAATGAAGATATATTTGAATATTTATAAGGTCTCCTAAGGGATGGCAATTTTAAGCTTTGAAGTAGTAGCAGAAATTAGAAAGCCACAGATAGACAGGATTTACTATAAAGAAACTGAAAGCCTATTTTTGGAATTAAGAGGTATATGGCCTATATAAAAATATTTATAGCACTTATGGCCATAGGTTTTATTTATGTCATATAATCATTTATAAAATTGATTTATAAATGATTAGTGATAAGAAATGTATTCAGATACATTATAAACATATAAGCAAATCTAAAGGACAAATAACATAAACAATTCACATAATAGAAATATAATTAGTATACAAATGGAAGAGAATATGTTCAACATCAAAGTTATCAGATACATTACAATGTAAACAAAAATTAGGTGACATTGTTTTTCTATCAACTTGATTTTAAAATCATGTGACACTATTGACAGTGAGGTGGAAGAATAATTTAATGGCAGGATTATTTATGATTCTGAAAAATGTTGTAATATCCAAAAGCAAATATAAATATTCACATATTATTTAATGTATAGACATTGAATGTGAAAATTATAAAATCCATATTTAGCAACATGGAAATTTATTTTATAAAATACACTTTTTAAGCTTAATACAAAATTGTAACTACAAGGTCGTATGTCTATGTATGCATATGGATAAGTAATGGGGTTAGAGAGAAAGAAATGTAATTTTGGAAGGACATGGCTTTATGAATAACAGTTCATCTTTCATTTTGTTTTAACTGATTGTATAACAATATTAATTATTTTCATTTAATTCTCACTATGACTCTCAGCTAAGAACTAAAGATTTTCACACTTTCTAACTTGTTTGAAGAAAACTGTTTGCAGTGGATTGGTGGGATTTAGCCCACTCAACAAAAATTATATTGCTCAATATTTTCAATGGCAACAAAAATAAAATAATTACCACAGAAAAATGCTTGGCATATGATGATACATTACCAACATATTTCTATCATGTCCTATAAAATTAATCTGACTATAACCAATTAAGTGTGTTTACATTCATTTAATGGGACAATACATAACCCTCTGGTAGACAAATTCCTGAATATTCTAAAGTATACTGCTGTAAAAGACAGCAAATTGGTTGGTACTTAAATCTACTTTGTCTCTTTTTCCAAGAATCACATTAACTTGAAAGAAAACCACTGTGTCTTACCTCCAAGGACATTGTACCTTAATGCTACAGATGAATCAAACACTGAAAGTTGAAAGAATTACTATTTTGAAGAATTGTAATGATAGGAACTTTCAAGACATCGACAAATAATTGTGTATAAATATTAGTCCTGTGATTTTTCAAATAACAATTATTTTAAATTATTGTTTCTGATCATAGATAAAGTAATAAATCTACATAAGGCCACATAATGATCAAATGTATGAATCTCAATAAAATATTTCACTTTACTTTTGTGTTAACAAAAAAAAGTCTCATAAGAACAATAGTAATATTACATAAGAATATGTATCTTATTGGTTATAGTACTTAACAGACTACATGTCATAGTCAAGAATATCCATATTAATGTTAATATTTCTACACAAATATAAACTGTATTTTATGATAAATTTACCATGCAAAATTATTACATATTTTGCTCAATTCTCCAACTGTTTTTTAATCTAAGATGTTTTCTTATAATTGCTTTTGTTCTTTGATCATAGATAAAAATGAGATATATTAGTTACAGAGATAACTTAATGATATTTTATGAAATGATAAAATCAATGCATATTTTCCTACAAACTCAATTTTTAAAGTACACATGACAAGAGGTATTTGTTTGTTTGTTTTTAATGGAAGTGTTACAAACTAGCCATCCTCCCACCAGGTTCAAGTTATTTTATTGCAATTAGTGCCTGTTGTTCCTTGTGTTATCACTTAAAAAACTTTAAAAAAATATTTCTTTGAGTTCCAGCCAAGCTAGAGGCGTAGGCAGAAACCCTTCACTTCCTTGCACAACCGAAAGGAGAGAAACAATCAGAAGTGCCAGAAAATCAAACTGCAGGGAACTCCACCAACCATGGAATTAAAGAAATGGTCAAAAAAAACAACCAGACCAGTAAGGTGATGAACGGAGAGAAACCATTGCAAGGCAGAGGACCATGGGGGCGGGGCTGACTTAAGGGGAAACTGAGACCCAGAGCTCACTGTGGACTCCAGCGGTTGCCATAGTAGCAGAAGCTCCCAGTCTCACAGGGTGCGCTAGAATCCAGCAGGTAAGCTGCATTGTTCCTCTCTGGCCATTCCCCCACAGGCAGCACAACATCCCAGCAAGGAGAGCGGCACTGCCCAGGTGAATACCTAAGGCCCTGCCCTTTAACAACTTAGCAGGGGCCCTAGCAAAGAAATGGGGCCCAAATGAAAGAACAGAGCAAAACTTCAGAAAGAGAGCTAACTAAGTGGGGAGGAGATAGCCAACCTATCTGATGGAAAATTTAAAGCCCCAGTAATCAAAATGCTCACAGAACTGATTGAGCTTGGTCAAAAAATGAAAGAAGTGAAATATACCCAAAATGAAATAAAAGCAAAATATTCAGGGAATCAACAGAGACAGGAAGGAAACCGGGACTCAAAGCAACAATTTGGAACAACAAGAAGAAATAAACATCCAACCAGATCAGAATGAAGAAACAAGAACCCCCCCACACACACAAAAAAAAAAAAAAAATGAAGAGAGGCTGAGGAATCTCTGAGACAACCTGAAATGTTCCAATATCCGAATTATAGGGGTGCCAGAAGAAGAACAACAACAGCAAGAAATTGAAAACTTATTTGAACAAATAATGAAGGAAAACTGGCCCAATTTGATGAAAGAAATAGACTTTCAGGAAGTCCAGGAAACCCAGAGAGTCCCAAAGATGTTGGACCCAAAGAGGAACACACCAAGGTACCTCAGCATTAAGTTACCCAAGATTAAAGACAAAGACACAATTTCAAAAATAGCAAGAGGGAAGAAAAGAGTTACCTAACAAGGAATGCCCATATACCTATTAGCTGATTTCTCAAAAGAAACTTTGCAGGCAAGAAGGGGCTGGAAAGAAGTATTTGAAGTCATGAAAGGCAAGGACCTACATCCAAGATTGCTCTATCCAACAAAGCTTTCATTTAGAGTGGAAGGGCAGATAAAGTGTTTCCCAGATAAGGTCAAGTTAAAGGAGTTCATCATCACCAAGCCATTATTATATGAAATGTTAAGGGGACTATCTAAGAAAAGGAAGATCAAAATTATGAACAGTAAAATGATAACAAACAACCATCAACAAATGAACCTAAAATATAAAAGAAAGAAAGACAATGAAAACAAAAACTTAAGCAAGCAACTAGAACAGGAACAGAATCAGAGAAATGGGTATCATATGGAGGGTTTTCAGTGGGGAGGGGGTGGGGAGGAATAGCGGGGGGAAAGGTACAGGGAAGAAGATGCATAATTGGTAGGCATAGATGGGGAGAGATTTAAAAAAGGTATAGGAAACAGAGAACTTGAAGAACTTACACATACAACCCATAGACATGAACTAAGTGGGGGGGGGATGCTGGAGGGTTGGGGGTGCAGGGTGTAGGGGGGATAAAAGGGGAAAAATAGGATTTGTAATAGCATAATCAATAAAATATAATATAAAAAAGAAAAAATATTTCTTCAAACAGTAGCTTGTTTCTATTCTTTCAGTCACTTAGAAACCAATGTAAAATAGAGTAATTTTTTTAAATGGAAATAAACTTTATTGCATTGAAGCTTTCTTGGAAATGTAAAATTATTGGAGGGTTTTTTTTTATTCTTGTTCAAGTACAGTTGTCCCCATTAACCCCACCCCATTACTCTCCCATTGCCCTGAATAATTTTCTTAAAAAATATTAAAATATTGATATATAAATATCCTAAATCATGTCTATTTTCATCAATTCATATTGCATTTCACCTTCATTTGCCTCATTGTTGCAGATTTCTGTGTTTGTGTTATCTTCATGGTCTTTAGGGCTATAAACTTATTGGCTATCTTATGGAAGAATTTTTATTTTTTCTAAAACAATCATGGTATATGCCAGTCCTCATTTTTTCTTGTTTTCGCTTAAAATGTAGTCAAATATACAAACATATTAATTGATCTTCTAAGATATTCTTCTCTTCTTCTATATAAGGATTGATAGCGAAAATCCATGGGGGGAAGAACAGAATATTCAATCAATGGTGATAAAAATTAGTTTATTCATAAAAACATTTAGAATCCTCTTTACAACAAAAAAACTAACAATAAGTTAGTTTTTTCTACTAACTGTTAAGAAACTAACAGTCTCTTAAATACTATAAAAAGCAAAACTTTAGTAAACTTAACAGAAAAATTCTAATATTATATTTTCACTCTATATCAAGTGAATTGACAGACTTGCATAAAATATATATGAAAGGCATTCATGAGAAAGAATTAGTATCTAGACATATAAAGAATTCATATGCCCTGGCTGGTGTAGCTCAGTGGATTGAGTGCTGGCCTGTGAAACAAAGGATTGCGGTTCGATTCCCAGTCGGGGCACACGCCTGGATTGCAGGCCAGTTCCCAGCAGGGGACGCACAAGAGGCAACCACACAATGATATTTCCCTCCCCCTCTCCTTCCCTTCCCCTCTAAAGATAAAATAAATAATTTTTTTAAAAAAAGAATTCATAGATATCAATAGAAAATGAAAATATTTTTAAAAGCAAATTATTTGAGAAGGTAATTCACAAAAGAATAAATCCGAGCCCCTCCAACCTCCTCACCCATGCCCCCAGTAACCAGGAAATGGCCCACTAGTGCTTTATTTGATATCCAATAGATATGGCAAAAAAATGGCATCCTGAAAATATCAAGCATGGTCGAGCAAATATATAAGGGAGACAGTAATTTACTTACAGCTGGTAGAAGTGTTAATTGTTAAAATCACTTCAGAGAATTAATTTATCAACAATTTAACAACATCTAATACAGATGAAGACTCAAATTCTTCATGATGTCAGTCAAGGCATATACTATAAAGACACCACTTTCACGAGAGTGCATGTATAAGGCATGTATGAGAAGCTTATAACCATTATTTGTAAAAATTTAATTTTTAAATTATATGACCCAAGTGTATTACAATAGGTTAACAAATATAATGACATGAAATGGAATGTCATTAAGTAGCAAAAGTAAATAAATGAAGCCTCAAGTCTCATATTTACAAAAATATGTTAAATGCAAAGAATAAGTTGCTTAAACAATTTTGTAGTATGAGTCATGTTAATTTAAAAATATATAGCAAATGCTATTATGTTGTTTAAATATATTTATTACAACAATAAAGATGGACAAATTCAGAATGAAAGTTAATTCTTGGGAAGAATAAGGGATCAGACAAACAAATGGGTTTTTAATAATTTTGAAGTTTTGTTTCTGAGGCTGGGTGGTACTAAAATAAATGTTTATTATTTAATTTATATTTTCTTTTTTATTTTTTAAAGATTTACTTACTTATCATTAGAGAGGGGCAGGGAGAGAGAAAAAGAGGGAGAGAAACATCAATGTGTGGTTGCTTCTTGTGGGCCCCCTACTGCTTACCAGGCCCACAATCCAGGCATGTGAGCCGACTGGGAATGGAACCGGTGATCCTTTGGATAACGCAATCCACTGAGCTACACCAGCCAGGGCTAATTTACATTTTCTAATGCCTAATATATTTCATAATTAAAATATTAGTCTTGATTTGTCCATATATGTCCATAAATCCCAACACACATCATCATAAACACATTATCAGTAGATGAAACTAATATACATCTAGTATAATAGCTGTTTAAGAAAATTCAGACTTTAAAAGAAGTGGTTAACAGATATAATAAACCAAGGTCAATAGTTTTATTACTTGAGGCCAAGTATCCTCTTTGGCCCTCTTTTAAAGTACTATTTATTATGAATAATCAACCAAATACCTATATAAAATAATACATTTTACCTTACATACAGGCAGAAATATAAAAGGGAAGTTATTTAGCTTTATTTCTAATCCATATGCAATGATAGCTTGTGTTGTGTCCTCATTACAGACTGTGAATCTTAAAAACATAGTCCTGCTTCTTGATTGGAAGCGTTGTCTGCAATTTAAAAGCCTCATAAATCAGGCAGAATAAACCTTTATTCAGTAGACTTTTCTGAGTCAAAAAAACTTATTCTGAAAAGAAATAACAAAGGGTGCACTGTTCATTAAGGCATTATTAACAATAATTTTTATGAACTGTCATTTTTCCCACCCAAATTAGACAAATGCATAGTTAACTACAATATGAAGTCTAGTGGAAGTGAGAACACGAGGCTTATACGTAGGTGACTGGTGTGAAATATGTTCCTAATCATGATTTCCATGTTGATAATCCACACAAGCCAGAAAGCATGGTGCAACTCACTTTAGGTTTATAATCTCCCTAACAAATACTATGTCTCACTGGTGCCTATCATTTGAGAAACAATCTAAACAATGTTACATCCCTCACAACAAACATATTCATTCTCCTGTGATCCCTATCATAAACAAAGCCTTAGCTTCAATTTTCAATTTAAGAAAAGAAATTCAATTTTCAATTTCAGAAAACAACCTTGAGTTTTCCCAAATTTTACTATTTCTCTACATTTTCTACTATGAAACACCTATTTGATAATTTTTGTATAAAATCCCTAGATGCATTTGTTCATCACTCCTTCATTATTGAGAAACTATATACTCTGCACTGTGCTAATCTCTGATGATACTATGTTCAAAATGAACACTATCTTTCTACTTTGTAGGAATTTACAATCTATTGAGGAGAGAATGAACAGGGCTTGTGGGTAAGGGTAAGTCAGCAAGAATTTCCAGCATGAGGTAGGAATCAACTGTCCTTCAGAGAGGCATCTAACTTTCAGTTTTAAGTAGCGGGCAGCAGACTTTCTGAAGAGGGTTCATCAGCTGGCATATGAAGAATGAGCAAAAGTTAGACAAGTCAAGAGAGTCAGGGGTGAAGTAGGGTGGGGAAAGGTGTTCTAGGTAGAGTGGGGAAGCCAGGACAGCAGCTTTGAGTTGGGAGAAAGGATTTTTGAGACTGATTATGTAGGTTAAAACTCCCATTAGAACAGTAACTAAATCCACACCCACGGTCGGTCCAGAATGTATCCAGCCATGTACTATGACCAAAAGGGACATTTATGGAAGAAGACAGAAGATACAAGGCACATTATATATAAGACAATGACAAAAGTAGGCACCTTGGGTCCTTACAGTTCTCCCAATAGCCATCAGCTGCCCTGTCATATTTTCCAGAATCTCATCCATGGTCTGAAATCTCTTCCCTTTCAAAAGTGATTTTAGTTTTGGGAAAAAACAGAAGTCTCAGGGCACCAAATCTGGGCTGTAGTGGGGCTGAGTCACCCAGGTGATATGATGTTTCGCTAATATATTCTGCATGGGAGGTGATACATCAACAGACCCATTGGTGTGATGAAGCTGCCAATCACCAGTTGCTCGTAGCTGCAGCCTTCTAAATCATCCAAATAGTTTCCATGCAGGAATGTTCAGTTCAAGCTTAACACAAAATTTGATGCAGATTAGTTGCTCTACTCGCTCGGTCATTTTGAATGAGATGCCACACAGCACACATGTTCACTCAACAGGGTCTACTGTCCCCACTGACTTAGTAAGTACAGTGAAGTTGTCATTGTTCATGCATGTGCATTCCATTCCACTCTCCTTGGCTGCCAGGTCACATTGATGTTGTGCAAACTGTTTTTTTTTTTTTTTTTTTTTTAATATTAACAATGGCTGGACTTTTTCTGGACAGATTTCATATATAGTTACAGAAAATACATAATGGATCCTCAATTTGTATCTTTCTCTTCATTCAAAATGATACAAAAACTTTTACTGCAGAATACCTACTATTAATTCCACTCCTTATTTATCAATGATTCACTGAGAATTTAGATGCTTTAAATATGCTAATAAACAGTTGTTTGCAGAACTGTTATTTTTTACACCTACTAAAGTGTAATAGGTGTAAACTATCCTACAATTCTTCTTAAATACATTTCATATTTATCTCATCCACAACATCTAGAAAAGTCTTGAAAATAGTACACATTTAGCAAGTATGGGTTGGCCAAAAAGTTTGTTTGTTTTTTTCCAGTAAGATGACTCTAGTAGCACTTAGTTGTCTTTAACTTCATTCAAAACAATTTTGTTAGTTTGCATTGCAAATGCTGGCATTTCAGCATGCACTTCAAAATACCTTATCAAAATTGGTAAATTTTTGTGTAGCCATTTTAATACTGAAGATGGGAGAAAATATGCAACATTTTTAGCATATTGTGCTTTATTATTTCAAGAATGGTAAAACCCAACTGAAACACAAAAAATATTTGTGCAGTGTGTGGACAAGGCTCTATAACTGATGGCACGTGTTAAAAGTGGTGTGCAGTTTCGTGCTGGAGATTTCTCACTGGACAATGAATGCTCCACGGTTGGGTGGAACAACTGAAGTTGATATGATCAAATTGAGACACTGAAAACAATTAATGTTATATCATGCAGAAGTTAACCATTTGTTGCCTAGTGAATTTCAACAAATGATTTCCATATTCTTTTTTTAATACACTGAGGAAACGTCCTCTGTTGAATGTCTATTCCCTGTATCACATTAATGCAACCATAGTAAAGCAGACATGGATCTCTAATGTCTGCTCATTTTATAGTATTAATAATTTTTAAGTGTATCTGGAGGTATCCAGTAAAAGATAAAGTTGAAAACTTCCTTAGATGTCATTGGTGCTATATAAGGATAACCATGCAAAAACAAGTTGATTAGGTTTTCTTTAAACTAGCAAAACCTGTCACAACAGATGTCATTTGTCATCTGTGGGTGAAACAGAGAGACTAATAATTCAGCCTCCCATGTAGGAGCTTTGCTAAAGTGAGAAAAACCTTTGGTTAGGCTAACCGGAAAATTCTGGACTGATCAACATTTGTATTTTTCACTGTATGTTAATAAATCATCATTTGATGTTTAATGTAGCATTCTCTGTGAATGTGATACATGGGTGAGCAGCTGTGTGGGACCCATGAACTCTTGGTGTGCTGCCCAAAACAAATTACTGATCCTGAGAGACGGAGGACCAGGCCCTGGGATGTGGCAAGTTTACTGATGGACAGATAATATGTTGGTGATCTCTGAGTGGTCAGTCTGCATAACTCCCCGTCTCATTATACATGGCCTTCAGAATGCAAAAGATGCACTTAATTTGTTTTGGTAGTTTTTCTACAAATATGATCATTAAACAATTATTAAGCATACATTTCCAAAGGAAACATCAGAGCTTTTCCCCCTCCTTTTTCTTTGTAATTAATTTCTAAGGGAAAACATTTTCATCATTTTTTAAGGAGACCACAGCCTTCTTACCATGTCAGCATCAAACCCCTGATTATATTTCATTCTGGGCTTACTGTGCACAGTCTGTTGGCTGCAAACATATATTTCTGCCAAGTTAAGTTTGTATACATGTCTGCTTTTCTATATAATGGAATGTTTATGCCACAGAAGGGTTTCAAATGGCAGAACTTTGGAATAAAAACTTGCAGATCCCCAAAGTGACTCTAAACAGGATCAGGCAAAGCTTATATAACCAAACAAATAATCTTAATCTCATTTTTTACCCTTTTTTAAAACAATGATTCTTAGTAAAGTTACAGAAAGCAGTACTGGCAGCAATTTTATTGCTATGTTATCGGCAATGAAAAAAGAAATAGGAATCAGTCACTGGTCATTAAATCTTTTTATAATCTACTATAACATTACATAGCTGATTTCTTCAGCCCTATTAAGCCCTTATATTTAGGTTGTTTCTGGTAATAAAACACATCTCTCAATCACAGAACTATTCAGACTAGTACCTCAATACTAGACTAGATGTTAAAACAATGTTTACATTTTATATAAATATTATGGTAGGCTTTACCTTTAGTTATTTCTTTGCATTGCACTGAATGCACTGTGGAGCTCTCCAAACAATGTATAAGTTTTCAAATGAAACAAATAATTGCATCCATTGAAAAGATAGTACTATCCACTATATCCTTAAGATCAAAT
This sequence comes from Anoura caudifer, assembly GCA_004027475.1. Taxonomy (NCBI): domain Eukaryota; kingdom Metazoa; phylum Chordata; class Mammalia; order Chiroptera; family Phyllostomidae; genus Anoura; species Anoura caudifer. The sequence goes on from PVKU01004185.1 coordinate 71,357, forward strand.
ATGCACCCATAAAGATTATAGTACCTGCCTACACACCTCTAAAGTCCACAAGTTGCTGACAATGTGCCCTTTATTCCACTGTTTTTCCACCTGGAATTATCTCCCATTTTTTCCCTATCAACCAGTAGGGAAAAGGGGATAATCATCCTTTTTCCCCCAAGGGGCAGATGAAACTTTACATGGTTCAGAAACCCACAGTGACTAAGACCATCCCCTCAGCACAATGCATACACATTTTATGAGGCAACTCTTCCCTGCTTGCCTCACACTTCAGTATACTGTCAGCATTATTCTGAGGTTGCTCCACATGTGTGTCATGCCTTCCCAAGTAGGTTTTAAGTTTATGGTTCAAAGGTGCCTCCATATTTTCTACTTCTCCCTTGTCTTGTGGATCAGCTGTACATCCCACAGCAATTTAGCCATCTGTTATTGTCACATACAGTAGTCATTTACTAGAACTCTAATGGGTAAATTGAGGTTTTATTGTGTTCCTTTTTAAATCGATTTATAATTTTTCCTGGAATTATTTGCATTCTATTCTTTCTAAGAGGAAGATAATATGAAGATCAGATTACATGATAAACTTTTTATGAAACAGGACAGAGTAGCATATATAATACAAAATAAGTAATAAATAAAATGGAACCCTGGCTGGTGTGGCTCAGTGGATTGAGCACCAGCCTGCAAACCAAAGGGTTGCCAGTTTGATTCCCGGTCAGGGCACATGCCTGGGTTGCAGGCCAGGTCCCCCCAGTAGGGGACATGAGAGAGGCAACCACACATTGATGTTCCTCTCCTTCTCTTTCTCTCTCCCTTCCCCTCTGTCTAAAAATAAATAAATAAATAAATAAATAAATAAATAAATAAATCTTTTTAAAAAAATAAATAAAATGGAGGGCCAATATTTATTTTATGCAGATACTTGTTATCTGTTATAATATAAAGATATCAAAGGTTATAAATGAATGATTAATTAGATGAATAAAGTCAAATAGTCTCCATAGGTGATTGGTAGGCTACAATGAGCACTTAGAGAATACAAACAAATGATCTAATTAAGAAATGGTCAGACAACCTGAACAGACACCTTTCCTGAGAAGACATACAAATGGCAAACAAATATATGAAAAGATGTTCAACTTCACTAGCTACCAGGAAATGTCAATCAAAACTACAATGAGCTACTACCTCACACCTGTTAGAATGGCTATTACCAACAAGATGAGGTATGTTCCTAACATTCATTTTTAGATTTACAGAGGCTGTACACTTAGGAGGGAAAATGCAGGACTGGAAAACAAGTCAGAACTGAACTTCCGTAACAATCAGTTCAGTATGTTCTGGATTTGGTCTCCATGTTTGATTTGGCTTCTGGAATCTACTCAAGATTTTGGAAAATTCAGTCCTCAGTATCTTACTAAGAAGGTAGTATAGGCAGAGTTGGACACTGCTGCTAAAATCTCTGGTCAAATTCTGGATTTATTACTGTCTTCTAACTTGTGAACTTGGGTAACTTCTCTAACCTCTCTGTGCCTCAGCTTTGTCATCAGCAAAATAGAGCATTTTAATAATGAAATGTTTTAATATATTTAAAGTACTAAGAAGAATTTCTGAAATGTAGAAAGTATTGAATACATGAGGTCTATCCAGAAGATATCCTGCCATGTAATATGAAAAAGAGACATTTATTGAAGAAAGTATAAGATACGAGAAACACTGTACATAGGACAATGCAACCTCAGTCTCCTTCAAAGTAGGCACCTTAGGTCCTCACACAATTCTCCTAATTGCTGTTACCTGTTTTGTCACATTTTCCTGAATCTCATTGATGGTCTGAAATCTCTTCTCTTTCAAATGTAATTTTAGTTTTGGGAAAAGGCAGAAGTCACAGGGCATCCAATCTGAGCTATAGTGGGGCTGAGTCACCTGGGCAATTCGATGTTTTGCCAAAAAACTCTTCATGAGACAGGATGCATGAGTGGGTACATTATTGCAATGAAGCAGCCAATCACCAGTTGCCCATAGCTGTGGCCTTCTGAATCATCCAAATAGTGTCCACAGAGGAATGTTCAAGCTTAACACAAAATTTACTGCAGATTTGCTCCTCTATTGCTCAACCATTTTGAATATGAGGCCACACAGAACACATGCTCACTCAATAGGATCTACCTCACCCACTGACTAGTACGGTGAAGTCATCATTGTTCACACATGCACATTCCAGTCCACTCTCCTCATCTGCTAGGTTACATCAATGTTGTGCAAATGGTTCTCATTATATTATCAATGGCTGGACTTTTTCCAGGGAGACCTCATATGTCTATTGCTATAATAATTATTATTCAGTTTTCATAAAAATCTAGCTTTGCTCTTGTTCTGTCACTCATTGTTACAGTATACATAATAAGAAAGAATATTGAAAGATCAATGATTCAAGAACTGCAGGATGTAAATACATTTTTCTTACTCAATAAGGGCATTTCTTGAAAAATGTGTTCTTACAGGGTTGAGCTTTTTTACTATACAATTTAAACCCACAACCATGCTTCTGACACTGCCCCAGTTAAGGAGGCTCCAAAGTTAATGCTGAAACTGACTTAATAGCTAGACTGAAGTACAAAAGCCAAAAGGGAATGAAATTCCTCTCTTTTGCATTAGAATATAATGTCCTTTCATCCCTTCACTACTGCTTATGACTAGGAGCCCGAGAAGGTTCTAGGTAAGGAGGAACAGTGACATTATATTCAAGTAGCATTTCTTTGTGAGCATCTCTAGGATATTGCTTCAATTTACTAGAAAAACACCTGTATCTATCTTCAAGCCTCCTGTAGTTTTTGTGTTGCTTTCTCACTCCAAATGAAAATTCATTTTTGCATATAACTTTGTAAGCATGTTTGTACTTTTTTTGTTTAAGAGGATGAGAGTCCCCCCTCTCAAAAATTGTACATACATCAGGTCTCACAATACCTGGATACATACATCTCTTTCTCCCATATTGGCTGATATTTCTTGCTATAATTCACCTTCCTGCAGTGGTCTTCTTTGGTATTTGAATGAAAAGCTTATTTGTGCAAGTAGCAATAATAAATGCAAACATTCAATTTTAAGTTTTAGAAAGCATTTCACATACATTATGTGATGGGTCCTCACAATAAAATGTAGATAAAGGGGATATTGATATCACAATAATATCACAGATGAAATAAATTTACACATATCAATTAATTCATATAGACACCTTCTACTGAGCTCAATCTAAGAACAGGTAAGGAGGTCCAAGTGCTCTTTGGACATGATATGCTATTATACTAAAAAGGCATTCTTTATTCTGTGAGGAACAACTGAAAACCAATTTGAAGGAAACCAGGTTCTGCATCATATTTACCAATATTTTATTTACCTACCCTAAACTAAATGTATGCCAAAAGCATAATAAATAAGAAGAGATTTGAAAAGTGAACATTAAACATAAAAGGCTTATGAAAATTAAACATATCTGGCTTATTTTGAATTTTTAAAAATGTAGTCAAGCCCCGACTGGTGTAGCTTAGTAGGTAGGGCATCATCCTGCAAACCGGTTAGATTTCCCCGTCAGTGCACATGCCTGGGTTGTGAGCCAGGTGCATGGTTGGGGAGGCAGCCAATTGATGTTTCTCTCACACATTGATGCTCTTCTCCCTTTCTTTCCCTTCCCCTGTCTCTAAAAATAAATAAATAAAATATTTAAAAAATAAATAAAAATTAAAAAATTAAAAATTGTAGTCCAGATTTCATTGTTAAGTGTCAAAGGATATTGTTTGGGATTTTTTTGCTTGCTTTTTTTTTAAAAAATTTATCTAAATGATAATCATTTGGGTATATACTATCTTTAAATGATTTTAAAATATTTTATAGGACTATTGTTTTTATTTTTAAAATAAGCTGCATAGCTGCAGAGTCCCATAGAAAAAGAGCAGCAATACCACACAAGGTGGTTAAACAGCTTATGAATTAAGCTCCATCTAAGCAAATTTCTTTGTAAGTAATTTATATTGTATGGTAAACTTGTATCCAACTAGAATGGCAAATTAAAACATTAATCACATCTGTAAAATTTAGAGCCTTGTGTATATTGAAAAAATATTAGGGAAATACATTTTCTTGTATTGCTGAAATAAATATCCCACATATGGAAGCCAGTCTAATCCTTCTCATTATAATGTGGATGAAGATGAACATTAAGTCCATATAACATTTCTTCCTGAATTAGTCGATAGCTCATTTTAGTAGGTTGCACATATTTCCAAACCTGAAATGCCCACATTCAGTCAGATTTGCAGTTCCCTTTTCCCTTGCTGCTCAGGCTTTCCATCACTGTTAGGTAACCACTGTGACTATTCCATATCACATACTGATGAGATGGCAAAACAGTTACAAGCTTTCTTCCCTGCATTAAGCAGGTTGTAAGCCATGGAAAACGCACTTGCCCTGAAAATATCAAGCATTCCAGTACTCTGTAGCTGCACCAATGCAGGCAGCCTGCCAAAAGACATCCAAAACACCAACCCCTATTCTCAAACACATTTTAATCCAGCTGTCTCTCACAGAACACCCGGCATGCTTTGATTTACTGCTCTACTTAATTAGAATGTAGAGTATGGGAGACCACCTTATGCACAGGATAAGCATTCTGTATGATATTTTAAACTTTACAGAATGTGGTGGGGGTTTTGCTTGTGTGGCTTTTATTCTCATAGCCAGAGACTGAAATATATGTGCTACATTTCTGGTATTAGTTAATTGAAACTAAAAATGACTTGATTTTGGGTGTTGGCCTATAATGCAATATTCTGAACATGTTACAGAAATGTACACTTAAAATCTATATTATCTTATTAACCAATGTTACCACAATAAATTTAAATTAAAAATATGAATGTTCAATGTCCACACATACCCACTGAATCAGAAACTTGGGGGTGGGGGTCAGCAATCAAAAATAAAACCAAAAATGATGGATGACTGTATGTAAAGAAAGCAAAAAACAGACATTTTCCCTTTGGCATTCTACACACAGCCACGGCATTGTCCATTTTAACCTCTCAATGAAGATACCACTGAGGAACCACTCTTGAGCCTAGTATGGGAAAGAAGGAGATATGTTTTGAAATTCCGTGTTTCAAGTTGGGATGTTAGGGATTTGATTGGAACTCTGAGGAAGTTTTACATTAAGCAAGTGACTGTGGTACTCTTTGGCCTTTACTCTGAGGATACAGTGTTACTGAGAAGCTAATCCAGAAAGGTTCCAGCAGAGCCTCCACCTGCCATGGCGTCCAGGATACCTGATGGCTTTCTAATTACAAACAAAACTCAAAACCCAGATTTAATTGCGTGGATGACAGGTTTAAGCACAAGCAAAATAATCCCTCACATCTCTTGCAGATGGAAAATTGAGGATAAGCACAGTAAAATGCTGAAAATATTCGGTAATATTGGGTGCTTTGGGATCAATGATAAGTCAACCTTATTATTTCACAAAATTAAGAGAGAATTTTTGCTCGTTATTCTGTACCGAGTTATTGAGAAGAGATAGTGTGTCCTTAAAAGATCTAATGTTGCTCTCTTATAGAACAAATACATTACACAGAAACTATACTTTATCAAAACATATTACATAATCATGATTTGAGTAATATACTAAATTTAAAGTATTTGTTTAATCAACAGAAAACATTAGATTTTCAGTGAGTTTCTAATCAATATACTTCTTCTAATTTCACATTTTTTTCTGAAATGTAAACCTTATTGAGTTATGAGAAAAAAAGAAAATCTTTCTTCTCAAAAAAAAATCTCCCCCAAAGAGATACCACCTTTAGAACTCTAATATAATGGGGATTTAAAATATTAAAAAGCTAATTGTGTAATGTGAGGAAGTAGGAGTCAGGAAAGAGTAAACCCCAAGAGGCACCTCTGTGGCATGCAGATTGTTGTGAGTTTAAAGCAATTTTAGCTGCTAGCTCAGGAGAAACTTTTGCCCCTGTACCCTTAACTGATTAGAAGAATTTGAATTAAAGACATTGCCCATATGAGATTATCAAGAATAACCTTTTCAACACTTTCAACACACCTATATGACAGGGCAAACTCTTATTTACTAAACATCTGCTCTTATCATCCTGCAATGACCCTTTGCGCCCCCAAGGTGCATTACCTCCTCCCCCATATACTGTCTTACAAACTTCAGTCCCCGTTTCCATCTCTGAACTTCTCCTGAATGTGGGCTCTCTGACCCTCTCATGTATGTGGGGTTCCCATACATATGTATTAAATTAATTTATATTTTTTCCATGGATATTTCATAATCAAGGAGTAATGTTATTTTATTTTATTTTATTAGAGGGAAGGGAGGAAGAAAGAGAGGGAAAGAAACATCAATGTGTGTCCCACTGGGGACCTGGCCTGCAACCCAGGCATGTGCCCTGACCGGGAATTGAACCGGCGATCCTTTGGTTCACAGTCTGCTCTCAATCCACTGAGCTACACCAGCCAGGGTGAAGTAATGTTAACTTTTAAGTGGCAACAAGGTTGAAGACTTGTTTTTGTCTGAAGGTACACACTCACTTCAGCTTATATGTTAGCCTTTTATATCTATACTTTTATAGAGAATCATATGGAATATTTTTCTTCCAAATTATAAGGGACATCTTCCAAATTTCCCTGTCTATTTTTTAATAGTTAATTTAGGTTTCATGCTACTCTTTGTATTATGTGAAAACTTTCACTGAGTTGTATATATCGACACCAAAACACTTAGCTTTGTACAAAAATATTCAGCCAAATCTTGGGTTGATATTACTTAGAATAAAATATTTTCAAATTTTTCTTATTTTTTCTTAGGAAGTGATTATTTTAGCAGCAGATATCATTGTCTGTGATCTTGTTCCAAAAGCTATTCCTATAATTCCTGGATTTTTTTTTTTTTTTGGTAAAAAGGATAGGAACTATTTATTCAAAAGTTATACAGACTTAGAGTAATGACTTAATGCCTTCGTTAAAATCCCAAAGTCCCTTAAAATACCCAAACACAACAGTCCTTCCTTCTGCCCTTTGCCCAGTTAGGGGGACCATATGTCTGGAAAAGAACTAGAAGCCCGTGGCTCTGGTAGCCTCCAGTTCTTCACCATAAACCCTGCTCAGCTGGCAGGCCTTCGGCGGTTCCCAGCATATCAGCTGTGTTGCTGGGATCTCCAGTTCTCAATCCAAACCAGCATAGCACCTTCTCATGGCCCAAAAGCGAGTCCTTTCACCCCTTTCCTCCCTGTATTCATCCAAACTGCTAATAGAGAGCTCTTCGTCGCTGCTACATCTTGCTTTTCAGTTTCCTAAGCTGCATGGCAAAGGGAGACCCAAAACCATGTGGTTCAGACCCTTGTAGAAGCTGCATGGTTCCCTAATTCCTGGATTTCTTAATCAATACATGTTACCACATAGGTTTCCTAATATATTTTGTATAATTTTAAAGATTTTCTAATTAAGCAATAAGCATTATGGGTGACACTGCTACATAAATTAAGGCTTATCAGCATATATAGTAATTAAGGAGGAGGAGAAAGAAGAAAAGGAGGAGAAGGAAAGAAGCATTTAGGAACTGTAGAAATTAGCTTCAAAACAGGACAGTGATTACCAAAATAGAATCCAGAATTGTCTGGATTCTAGTTCTGAGATGCTCGATGAGATCAACATGTAAGTTCTGAGGTCACTCTCAATAACACTGCATACCCTAACCTCTTTGAAGTTGCACATGGATTAATATTCCAATACATATTAAAGCTTCTGCCAACTTCTGCAGGAAAGCAACAAGTTCAATTCTGATAATGCTATATTAGGCATGAAGACGTACCACCCAGGTCCTCCATAAGAAGGCATGTGCTGCCCCATCTACAGGAATTGGATCCAGCAGAGAGCCCCAGGCTTCAGCTGCAGGGCAACACTCATATGGGTGTTTGGGCCAAAAGTCCTGCCATTCTGACTCAATACACATTACCCCGACAAGCAATCCTTGCTCATAGCAGGCCTCCATGTTTGTGATCCTTCGTCTTAACATGCATGGCCTTCTCTCTCCCTCCTCAGCCCAGTCTTGCTTACTCCCCTTTCCTTCACAAGTTTTGATCTTCCAAACTCTGTCTCATAGCCTGATTCTACCCAATGTGAAACAACTACCATTTAAAGAATTTAATTTGACTATATGATGCATTCCTCACACAAGGTGAAATACGGGTTTGGAGGCAAAGGCCCTTTTCCAAGACTAATGAACAGGTTGCAGTGAATCTAACCTGAAAAATTTTAACTCTTTACCTCTGAATCTCTGGTTCCTCCAGTAGAAAATAAATGGACTCATTTTCTTGATTTCTCCTTCATTCTTCGTAATTTTACTGCTAGTATCATCTGGCATTTTTTTCTCTTAAATATGAGATGTCATTTTGTGGCATGCTTAAGTCCTTACATGACAATACAAATTGATTTGATGAATTAGTATGTTTTTGATTACTTTTAGAATCTACAGTGTAAGATCAGATAGTTTGCTCTTTCAGTAAAGGCATGAGCTCTTATACATGGCACTTGTTTCTAAAGAATACATGTAACATATTCATCCTTGGTACTTCACAAATCTCAAGAGAAAAACTGAACATTGACCAAAAATACTATTAAAATATAAAATGCTTATCTCCACTAAAACCACTCTGTATCCTTGCATCCCTAACTGATCAGTAATTAGAATCGGAGTTTAGGGCTCTTAAGTTCACTACAGTATAAAGCAATTTCTTGCTTTGATGATTAATTCTTGCATCTAACTTCATATTTCAGTTCAAAATGTTTTTATTTCAATTCTAGAAAATATAACATCCAAGCATTCATATTTCCCAGAAATAAATTATTATCATCAAATGTGGAATATTTGACCTAAACTTGAGACATTTTAATAGATGTGAAAAGAGTCAAAAAGATAAATGTTTGTTAGAATAAAAATTCTTGCATTCTGCCACATTTGTATATGAATAGAGAGAAATCTTTCATCTTTCCTTATTTTGAAATTTAGACAGGCCTTGCTATGAGAAGACAGACAACAAGTCATAAGTAGATGATGAGTATATATTTAATAAATTTAAAATATGGTTGCAACTAGGGTTTTAAATCAGGTTAATTTCAATGGTCACTATTTTAAGGATATGTTTTGGAATTTTCAATTCTTAAGTTTATTTGTGGTTATGTATGAGATGATTTTTTTTGAAATGTTTAGTGAAATACTTCACTAATCTATTTTGGCAAATACAATGAACACAGTTACCATTGCTAGGTAACAATATACATATTCTATCTCCAAACTACATACACATTTATTAAGCATAGACATATTACAAAGAACTAGAACTTGAAGCCAAAAGTAAACAAAGAAATTAAAATAATAACTGAGAAAGATAATCAAAAAATAATAACCCATCCAAAAAGCAAAAAGCATGAGCTTCAACCATGGTACCAGAGTAGAGAAGGGAGGGAAGTGACCAACTGCCATTTCTCCCCTATCAGTAGAACTGCAACTCCATTTTATTTTTGGAGAAGGGTGGAGTTTCAAAACTTCTAACACATTTTGTTATGAGGGCAAAAAGGGATGTGAACCAGTCTTCCTTAAGCTTACAGCATATAGTTCTCTGCTGCTAGGTGTACCAGTAATTCAATTGCAAGTAAGCTAATGAAGAAATTAAATCACTTGCCTTTTTCTTGTCTTTCTTAAAGAGGTTGCATTTTGTGCTGACAGTGCACAGCTGATAAAATAGCAATTTTTGAAAAGCTCCCTCATTTAGCTACTCTCAGAACCCCTGCTGACATCACTGACATTTTCTCCAAATATGCAAATAATGTTAGTCACTTTCTAAGATGCATGCATATATTTCAAAAAAATGTTATTATTTTATGATCAACTAGGCATAAATGCAGAGGCAGACTAGTTTGCTGGCTTTGTAATGCCACACTCATGAAATGACTTTTTTTTAAATGAGATTTCGTAGGAATCTGTCACAGCCTCGTAGATCTTTAAAGGTGAGTAATTCCTTTTATATAGAGTTGGGGTAATTTTAAGGCCTTCCCATTACATAAACATAAAAATAGGAGTAAAAGCCCCTAAGCTCAGCAAACTTAAATACCTGGGTGACAATGGCAATATTATCGTTAAACTCGACACACAACTTTTGAAATACAGTGCACATGCAGTAGGCACGAATACTATCTTATTTAAATGTCTGTATTAAGCACAACCACTCTCTGCTAAAAATGGGGAAAAAACAAACAAGTCATATTCATCAAAGTAATTGTGTAGGTACTTTCAGTACCAAAATGCCCAGAATGAAGGATGGAACTGCTAACGGCAGCAGTGACAGCCATGAATCATGGTAGGCTACTCCAGGGCCTTTACCACCATAAAACAAAAGATGTAGATGAAAAATGCTGCAATTAAGTGATTTGATTTCTGCCCCCTTTTTCCTACTGCATTCGTGCATGGCTGCACAGCAAAGATTGATGGGAAAAATTACTCTACGTGATCTCTGACAGAGCCTTGGAACAATTCTATAAGGGGGAAACATACAAATCAAACCAGCTTTCTTGTATTCAAACAAAATAATACATATAAAGCAAATACTTTAGCCTATATCCAAAGCACCAAAATTTGCATGCACACATAAATTGTTGAGAAATGCTCTGCTATCAAAACCAAACTCATGGATTTTCCAGCTAGTTGGGTTATACTGATATTTGTTTAAATAAATATTCAATCAGTACTGCCGAGTGGCATCCTCAATATGTCTGTACACTGAGAACAAATTACAGATACAAATTTGTGGAGGTAAAACATTCTTATCTTTTATATCAATATATTATTAATGAAAATACACACAAAATAAAATAATAGAAAATTTCACTGACTATTCAACTCCCCTGTCATTATAGTCATTTAGAGGGACAGTTTTAATGGGTATTCACAGCTCAGTTGGGGTTCTGCATACAAAAGAATCATACTTGAATGCCAGGGAGCATTTTATTGTGGTTAGGGTGTATGTTTAAAAGATGCTAAATTTGCAACATCCACTGAATAAAATAAGCAATATTGCTAATATGAAAAATAGATAATTCCTATTATCAGAGGCTAATGTAAAATTACAGGGGTTTCATATCCTGAGGAGTGAAGGTCACTCAATTTCAGGCTGCTGTAAGAAAAGTGCAGTTAATTTAACTTGAATTTATGCAATAGAGCTGCCTGCCCCATGTCACCCCCCACACCATTGATGGCAAAGAAACCTGTGTGTACCTGACGTTATTATGTGTATCAAGGCTGTATTTAAAGGCTGCTAGTATCGTGATGCTGAATTGGGTAAATTCTTACATACTATCTATAAAATTTCACATGTGTTCTTTCAAATATTTGGGTAATTTAAGTAAGGAGTTACATGCAGATTTTGTAAGATAGTAAACATTATCAATGCTACTATTGATTTCTATCTAGTCACAACCCTATAAAAATACACTCTACTGAAACTGGTATTTTACTATCACTTTTCAAGGAGTTACCCTAAAAGAAATGTATAGCTATTTTTTATGTGCTTAATTGTTGTGGGTTTTTATTATCTGTGAAATAGTAAAACCTAAGGGTCCCAGGGCCACAACTCATTAGTGGATTCTGACTTTAATAATGAAGAAATCTGTGAAATACTATCCTAAGTTTAATGAAATATCACAGACTTAGAAATCAGAAAACCTGGGTTCACCACTAATTAATATTAGGTCAAGCCATATGAAATCACTGTTTTTGTAGGTCCAAAAAGGTTGACTAACACAATTACAAGTGGTTCAAGCTATTTCAGTTTGGTATAGGGTAAGCTCTCAGCTACTATGCCCTCATGTATAAAGTAGGCAAATTGACCATTTATAATTCTTAAAATAGGTACTTAATATGCTTTAGTCAAATTTACATTTTATCTTCATGAGATTAGTAAATAATTCATATACTTTCCGAATGATCACTAAATATCAACAATTATTATCAATTCACCAAGGATCTTAAGATATAATTAACTTACACACTAAGTCTCAAATATTTATTTTGTATCCAGGTAACTCTAACTCTAGAATAAATTCATTCAGTTGAAGTTCTTTAATAATTCATTTAATCCCTCCATTTATAGAAAAGGCTTAGTGTATTCATTGGGACACCTGAAATTTTTTCATTTTATTTTTAGTAAACCATCCCTTTTTGCATAAAAACAGGGATTATGAGGAAAAAATCATGTCTCAAGACCAAATGAAAAATTAAACATAATAATAATACATGTCCTGAAAGTGAACTCGAAATTTGGTTCTGAGCTTCCTCAAAGACTAAATAAAGAGAAAAAAATAATTTTTTATGTTTCATCTTTTATATTTAGATTCTTAAGTTCAAAGGCTTGCCATCTAATTCATTTGGATATTCTGAAGTAATCTCTTTTTCCTACTCACCATTTTTCTTCTACAAAGAAATTTTGGCAAGCAAATAATGGATCAGTGTAGAAAGCTATATTCTATAAAGAACTCTCATTATTACACTGCTCGGTTTTTTTATATATTGGGAAATAGTAGTATATACAAAAATGTTTGCAACATAACCATACATTGAAAAAAGGGTCAATAAACCTTTAGATACTTAACCTTCCAATAGCAGTACAATTAAGTATTCTTTGTAAAAATAAGAAAACTATAGTGTTATCTTCAGAATTTTAGACTATTTCAAATAGTGTCAATGATAGCATCTACTAAAATTAAAAATATGGAAAAATAACTATTTTTCTATTCTTTTTATGTTTTTCAATAAGGTATAATTGACATAGAATAAACTGAATAATTTTAAAGTGTATGTTTGATAAAATTTTGAATCTGCATATACCCATGAAACTATCACCACAATCAAAATAATGAACACACTGTCACATTCCTAAGTCTCTCCGTGTTCCTTTGTAATCTTTCCTCATGTCTCTCCCATCTTCCTACTGATCTGTTTTCTATCACTGTAGATTAGTTTGCAATTCTATAATTTTATATAAATGGAACCATATAGTATGTCTCCATCTTTTTCTGGCTTCTTTCACTTGGTATAATTATTTTGACATCCATCCACAGTGCTGTGTTTATAACAGTTCACTACTTATCAATGATGAGTATCATTCCATTGTATGATCTAGCACTTTTTATAAAACCTGTTTCCCTGTTGACAGGTAATTGGGTAGTTGATAGTTTGGGCTATTACAAATAAAGCTGCTACAAATATGTGTGTTTTCTATTCACACTGTTAAGAGCCACAGACTAGGAGAAAATATTTGCTAAACATATTAATAATGGAAATAGATTAAACATACACGAAGAACTCCCAAAAATCAATAATAAAAAATCAAAAACCCACTGAAATGAGTAAAAGATTTAAAATCATTACCAAAATGTTATAGAGATGGCAAATAAGTGCACCAAAGGATTCTTAAAATCATTAGTCATTAGGGGAATGCAAACTTACCACACAGTAAGATACCACTATTGGAATGGCTACAATTAGAATGAATAACCACACCAGGTGTTGGCAAGAATGTGAAGGAATTAGACATTTCCGTGCAATACTGGTAAGCAGGAATTTAAAATGTTACAGCCTCTTCGGAAAATAGCTAAGCAGTTTCTTAAAAAGTTAAAGATATATTTAGCTTATAATTCTGAAATTAACTGTTGTTGAATTGATTATATTAAAAGACTATCATTAGCAACCTTGAGGCTAAGAGAAAAAGTATAGTAATACTCTATTAATGCTTACCTCCTTACCCTTCCAACAATACAGACTAACTTTAAACACCTTCTGTATGTTATTGACATCCAACCTCACGGCCTTTCCATTGAACTCCAAATTTGTATCTCCAAAGCTTACTTGATTAGCCCCTCAAAAGTAATTCTCATCAAGGTATTCCCATCTCAGGAAATGATACTGCTATCCACCTAGTTGCTTAACCAAAAATTCTAGGAATCATACTTGGTACTTGCCAACCCTCACTACTCCTCATACTATCCTCCACATCCAATCCATCAAGAAGATCTGTCACTGCTACCCCCAAAATATGTCCATAATCTGCCCAGGTCTCTCCACTTCCATTAGTATTTCTCTAACCCAAGTTTCCATGATCTCTCACTATATGCTATAATATATTTCTAAGAGCTCTCTTTATAGTCACTCACAATCCTAACCCTTATAGCCCATTATTCTTACAGCAACCAGAAGAGTTTTCAGGAACAACTATAAAGGATTCATGGACAAAACCAAGGGGTGGTGGGGGGATGGAATCAGGAGAGGGAGGTGGGGGGAGTGGTAGGGGGTAAATACAGACAACTGTACTTGAACAACAAAAAAACAATTAAATAAAAAAATTAAAAAAAAAAACTTTTAGGAACCTAAACCAGATAACATCATCCTCCTACCTAAAACTTTTCAATGGCTTTCCTTTGCACTTTCGATAAAATCCAAACCCCTTACCATAACATATATCATCAAGTTTCTGGTTCAATCATACTCGATTCAAATCTCTTACTGCTCCAGACACACGGGCCTTCTTTACATTCTTTAAACACTCTAAGCTCACTTTTACATGTGGGACTTTGCATCAGATGTAGTACTCCTAGATCTATTTTTATGCCAGATTCCTCTTTGTTATTCAGTCATGAGCCCAAGTATCTTCTCTCTCCTCAATTTTCCCTGACTACTAAATCAAAGTTAGCACTCCTCCATTATCTCTTATAATATTGTCTCATTCCATTACCATGGTATTTTATTATTTTATTTCCTTGTGCACTGTCTTTCCCAACTCTTCTACAATTTTGTTAATAATGTCAAAATAATGAAATCTTGTCAATTTTGTTCATCTTACATCTCTAGGACCTAGAACAGTGCTTGGCAAGTAGAGGACAGTCAATTAATCTTTAATTACTGAATTCTTTTTGTAAGATATATTTACATGGAATTTTACCCTTCAAATTTCATTTTTATGTATTTGTTTTTGCATTTTTGTTTGCTCTGCATATGAAAAAATATTCAAAAGCCAAGTTTAAAAAAGAAAACAAAAAAGCACTAAACTTGAAGCAATATTTTGTCATAAAATAATAGTTTTATACCTTTCCTTTAACTAACTCTAAGGTTAGCGAACTATCACTTGATATGGCAATCATTCTGGGGAAGAACACTAAAGCATAACACAGGCACTCATACTATAGTCTTCTGTCTCCATTAATCAAATTTATAGCAGCCACATGGAGCACCACCAGATGCTGGAATTTTTAGTGCCTAGAAAATCTTCACTTCATACCAGATGCCAACTAACTGGAGTGGGAGAAGAGGAGGTACATGAGTAGTTACATTACTGCCCTGTAATCTTGAAGGAGTTAAATAAAAAGGTCTTTGACCACCTCCTATAGCCCCAGAAACAAATACCCTCTTTGATTAGTTTTAGGAGTTTTGGGTGTCATAGCATTTTATTACACAAAGAAAAATGGCAGACCTACAAAAAATAAAGTTTTATTTCAATGGATGATAATTCTAGTGGTGACAGTATCCTGGGAAGACAGTCCTTTTCATTCAAAATGGTGGTTAATGTAATATTCAAAAGCAAACAAATGGCCCTTTCATATAGAAGATGCAAAAAGTGGAAGCAGCAAAATCAATGAAGCTAAGTAACACGTTGGCCATGGTAGCGTTTAAGTAAAAAAAAAAAAAAAAAAAAAAAAAAGCTTCCTTAAAGTACAACCAGCAACAGAGCACACAAACTGGAGTGAAAAAGTGAGAAACACAGAGCAGGAACATACAGTGAACACAGCAATAGTAAGAGCAAAATGGACATAGATAGAGCCCAGAGACAATGGCCTTAGAGGAAGCAGTAGGAAAATGATGGCGGACAGTCCATTCAGCGTGCCATTTCCAGAGAGAAGCTGTGCAGGCAAAAGTGGGAGAAAGGTGAACGGGCTTGCAGTGGAAACAGCCAAGACCCTGAAGTGTCAAAAATGAAACACTATGAAAAGGCAATCTCTAATTTTCCCCCTACCCCCTGGGGAAAAGTGGGCTAAAAGAGGTCTAGTGAGAAAACCAGCATAATTCATTGTATGATGAAGGTTTAAAAGGAGAGATTAGAATCTATACTATACCCTGTTATGTTTAACTTAATTGATATTGTAAATATGGCCATTAGTTTATGCATGATATAAAATCTGTTTATCCATTATATAAATCAGATTTTTAAAAAAATTTAAGCCTTAATTTGTCAACTTTATCAGATAATTGGCTATTTCCAGTAAAGCAGAGGTTTTAATACCAATAAAGAAAGGGCAAACTCTTCTTGATTTGACCTGCTAAAACTCAACTTCCCTAACAGTGTGGATAGAGAAGAGAAGAATAAATTGAAATATTGAGAAGGCATGATTATGAATAAATAAAGTGAAAAGTACAAATTACAAATGAAGTAAACAATGTTTCTTGTCTTTATTATAGATCCAACATGGGATATATTATAGGAAGTACCAACAGGGGTAGGAAAAAAGTAGACAGGCTATACTTAGGGGCAGGGAGTGACCTCTACTCACTGGGCAATTGAGAAATGTTCCTTTTCTCCTGGGTTTTTAAGAGTTTGTAGAGGAAAGAGAAAACTAATCTAGTCAATCCAAATAAAGTAATATTAAAAGAAAGTTCATTCATTGATACAATATCTAGAAAATAACTTTAAACATGCTAAATCTTAAATGGATTTTATGCCTTTTTCCCATTTTTGAAACAATATCTCCAAAGAATAATCTGTAAGAGTATATTTTCTCAGATTTCTTAGCAAATATGTCCTGACTATACTTTTCATACAGTCTTTTGAAAGGTAAACAAGGACCTAAATTACATCAAGTAAATCTACCCATCTCTCTGTCATTTATTTATCTAAAAATAGCCTAATTCTTGTATAAATCAGATAGCTACAAAAACCAAGAGAGTAAGATGGAATTTATCTAGAATTGAAAATATGAATGCTAATTTGGAAACATAAATCAAACAAGAGCAATAGATTATTTTAATTTCTACCATCATCTACTAAAAGCTCCAAAGTGTCTCAAAATTTTTCCTTTTTACATAGTAAAATCATACTGATTCACAGTCAGTGACATAAAAACATATTTAATATTCACCGAACAAAATCTACTAAAAGTTTCCTTTATAAAAGGATATGCTTGGACCTAAGCTAAGAGCTTTCATTCCCTTGAAGAACAAGAAAAGAACTTTGATCACATTCTATATCCTATAAACTGAGATATAACATTTATTTTCCCAATGTGAATTTGAGGCCCCCAAGATAAAATCAGAGTTTTGATCTCAAATTATCCCTCAAAACTATTCAGGCTTTACTCTTTTAATGCATTCTGGTATCTAAAATTTAAGGTCTTTGGTACTTTAAATAGATTTAATGCAAAAAATGTTATTCAATTAGTTTCTGTTAGTGTATTTGATATTCAGAGTTCTTAATCATTTTTTAAAATGTAGAGACTCAGGGATTTCATACCATGAAGCTTCTTTTACTAAAAAATAAAACTATGTCTATATTCATTACAATTTGATAGGTCATGTGACGTAATTACTGTTTTTAAGTTCACAGGTCTTAAAATCTAATGTTGTAAATGGCTTCAGGGAAATGATATTTTAGCTTCTACAATTCATTATTTTAAAATGTACTATACAATATCAGAAGATAACCTGAGAATCAGCCAAAACCCACATTTTTTTCCAGTCACATAGTTGAAATGTACAATAAAATATATAATATCATTTTATCTTAAACATTTACTAGTTGTAAATTATATACTAACCAATCTTGTATGAATAAATGTACAGTGTTAAAATTTGGCTTTTTAAAACTAAATATGTTTAAGAGAGTATGTAACATTCATCAATATTTTAAGATTTCTAGAGTAGGAATGAATATAAATGAAACTTTACAGCTTAATGTTTGCAACTTCTTAAATATACTTCTATAAATTAAACAAATTTTCTTTATTTCCTTTTTATCAGCACTACTTATGTGCTTTGACTGTAGCCTTAGTTTACCAGGAAAAAAGTCCAAAGTTTAGAATTAATTTTAGCAAAAGTAATTAACTTAGTTGAAAACAACTTTGCCTTCTCCCTAAATACATTAAACAAAAACAACTCTGAATACTAGTCTACAAAATAATAAAATTTTTAAATAATAATTCTCTTTGTCTTCCTTCCAATAGTGCCTAGACACAATGACTAAATTCATTACTTCCAGGATAATACTTCTAAATTATAAAATATGTGCACATAATTTGCACAACTAAAGTTATGAGTGATAGATTAGCATTATTATTAAAGATTTGCACATACCTTGGATGAGAAATATTAAAAACATTAATAGTTACTACTTATTATATGCCTACTAAGTCCCAGGCCTTATCCTAGGCCCTTCGCATATATCATTATTAATAGTCACCACAGCCCTGAGAGATACAGGCTGTTTCCTCATTTCTACAGCTGGTCCAACTGTGTTTCAGTTCGGGTGAGCACTTGCCTGAGGCTGAACAGTGGAAGAGCTGGAATTCAAACTCCAATTTCTATCACTTCTTTCTGGGAGCTTTGACTTTATTCATTTCTGATAAATTATGTGCAAATATGCTTCCTAATTTTTCAAAATTCACTATCAATTAAAATGTTTTCAGAAGTAACATCTGACAACAAACCAGCCACAGGCTTCATTCAGGAAGTGAGACATTTGGGGACCACATTGCTACTAACAATGCACAAATTTTGAATTTTAAAATTCATTGTTTATAGTATAACCATGTTATTTGAGAAAGAAGTGATTTCAATTTGATTTTCAAACATCTGTTTAAGATTGCTTTTGAAAAACCAAAGGTAGCTGCACTGTGATAACTACTGTGTAATAACCACCCCAATGAAAAGTTACACTTATGCTTAATAATAACAATATACACACTTATTAAATGTTTAGCATGGGTGCCTAAGTGTTTCAAAAGTATTATTTAATTTTACAATGACCTTATAAAGATGCTGTTATGATGATTTTACAGGTAAATAAACTGGAACACATAGGCATTAATTAGTTTACCCACAGCCAAGCTACTAATGAGTTGAAGGGCTAAGTTTAGACTCCAAATTTTCCCATGTCCAAAGTCCAATACTCACCACTATATTAGCCTGTCCATTATAAAAGGAGGGACCCCAAAACCTCTGGTATTTATTTATCAAAATTGTGTATTTATTCTTACATGTTTAAAAATCAGTCACCTCCAAAGTACTCTCCATTTGATGAAATACATCTATTGAGACATTTTTTTCCACTGCTCAAAACAGTTTTTGAACTTATCGATTTTGATGCCTTTTAGTGCTTCTGCTGGTTTTTGTTTTACCTCTTCCACACTGGCAAAACATTTTCCTTTGAGGACTTTTTTCATCTGGTGAAACAAACAAAAAAAAATTGCTAGGGATGAGATCTAGTGAACAGGAAGGGTGGGCATGGGGGTCATGCAGTTTTTAGTCAAAAAACTGCTGGACATTCAGCGAGGTGTGGGCAGGAGCACTCATAAATCATCCATCATGAAATGGGCGAACATGTTGAAAGAGTCTTCAAAAAAGATTCACTGAAGTCAAACACAACATCTCACAACAAAACCAGCTTGAACACTGATACAGCTGGGTTGCTAGAACACACACCTAGTGAAGGAAGCCTGTACTACAAGGGGGCCCACCCTGCAGAAGATAATTCTGGGTTTTTGGGACCTCTTGTACAGTGGCCTTTAGAGGTGGACTGCACAAGATCCAGGGTGTGGGCCTGCGATCACGCGTATCGGTGGGCTGAGCCCACATGTGAAGAAAGGCAATAGCTGAAACTGTGTCTTTGCCTACTGCCCAGTTTAAACTCTGAGAATTCATTTCTTCACTTCAAAAGTGAACGTGTACATTATATAATCGCTAAGACCCCCTAAAGGCACAAGATTATTAAGAGCCTATTAATGCATTTAAGTTATGTGATGGAACAGTGCTACTAAAAATACAGCTGAAGGTTTGTTGTTGTTTTGCTATTATTTCTCTCTCTCCTTACAGGCATTGTAGAGGTTCATTGTGGACAGAGTAGACTCATGGAGAACGGGACTCCTGTCCCAACTCTGCTAAAGTACGTGTGATCTTGGGAGATTAGCCCAAATTGTCTATGCTTCAGTTTAATTCATAACATGAAGAAAACACTAAGACCTTTCCCAAAGGATTGTATGAGGAAAAAATAGATGTAAAAGTGCTTGGCACAGAGAAACTAAAAAAAAAAAAAAATTAATTATTATTTTATTGTTATTATTATAAAATGGAGAGATTATGGTATACAATTTATGTTAAATCACAAAAAATCTCTAAAGAAATAATTAGGACAAAATTTTCATTCCTAGTATACTCTGGATTAATTTTAAAATTACATTTATATATGTATATGTGAGTATGTATTATACACATATGTGTACAGATGTGCATATATGCATATGTACACATTTACCTGGTAGTAAACATCTTCTTAAACATTCATTTCTTACATGCACTTTTGCCTCATTTTTTTCAGTGGTTTTAGATGGCAAGGCTGACAGGGGCAGCATCAGATTTAGATAGAATGATAATATGCAAAAGCACACAGAATTCTCACATGTATAAATGCTGTCTAGTTATTTTAAGACATTTGTGGAAACCACTAAAGTGGTGGGGACGGGACAATGATGCATCAACTGAATTAATCACTATCATTACTCTTCTAAAGAAAAAACAAAGCAACTTCAGCATACTCAATCATCACGAACATGAAGAGAATGGAGCCGCATAAAACCAAGGCTGGGTCCCTGTTCTCTGGTAGGAGGTGGATTAAAAGCTTGCAGCCATTGATGGAAGATTTGCCCCAGAGTTCCCAAACTCTGAAATCCCTATTTACAAATACTATGGGGGGTATTTTAGTTTACTTGCTTGTCTGCTTTTTATTTATGTTTGTTTGTTTCCTTACAAATAGAAAATGCAACTGTTTTATAAGACTGCGGACAACCCTGCAACCAAATGTTCGAAACTATCAAGGAAAAATTTTACCTGATGGTAAGAGAAGAAATTACACAGATAGTAAGTGGCAAAGATGGAAAGTAAAGAAAGGTAGCTTTCTTTGCTTAAATGCTGGCAATTCTAAGATGTGAGACTAAGCCTCTCCAAAACTCAGCTACAAACAGAAGAGGGATTTCATGGCATCTGGCTTTTTGCACTTTTTCCATAGATACAATACTTGTGTTTGATCCAAATGCATTTCTGACCTTCCACTGTTAACTCAAGGATAACCCAGATACCAAAAATATTTAAAAAGGGCTACAAGGAATAGGGGTAGCCTCCAGATTGACTTACTTCAGCAAGAACATAAAAGGTAACATGATCATTTAATCTCAAAGGCTTATATGTTCCCCTAACTGTTTAATTAACCACAGTCTAATATTTTGCTCAGTGATTGATTTAAAAATACAGAAAAGTTAAATAATTATTACATTATTGCTGGAAGGAAATATATAGTAAGCAACACAATTAGGCAATTTATAAAATTAGGAATAAATGGCAATACTGTGAATTTTTAAAATTTACATAATTTCTCTCCCTCTCTCTCTATATATATATGGTGTGTGTGTGTGTGTGTGTGTGTGCATGCCATATCACCATATGAGATATTTTTCTTCTCATAGATGTTTCTCTTCATACATACATATATACATATATACATATACACATATATACACATATACATATGTATATTCCATCTCACCTTATGAGATATTTTTCTTCTCATAGAACACCTTGCAAATTGTTTGCTATAGATCAACGTGGGGCTTGCCACTACAGACCACAAACAAACGTAACACTGCAAAGACAGGATATGCTGAAGCAGCAGCTATTAGTAATTTCTCACATACATGTGTGAAAGGAGAAAAAGATGATGGGTTAGTGCATTCTAGTTCATTCACAGAGCTTTGGGAATTAATTACACTTATATTGCTCAATACTAAGAGTGAAGATTAGGGAAAAAATGTCAGAGTATAAATATAAGAAATGTACCTATTATTTTATCTTTGTAGTCACCTAGATTTATAATATGTATACCTTTATAATATGTATATATTTCACATTTATGTATAATATAGATCTGTGTTATGTATGCATATATTATATATGCATATAATAAAATGTATTTCCATTTATAGGAATGAAGAAAATAAAGGCACATAAGCTGCTTTTAAGCAAAATAGTCATCAAAATATACTGCATATGTTCTATTTGGAGGATATGATTCAAATTATGGATATCAGAGATAGTAACAGTCTTCTGTTTATGCCATGTGAAACAGTAGAGAGATGATCACTAGCTTTTGTTTTGGTTCCAATTCATTTTTTTTCAAGAAGTGTAATTAAAAACCGCATTAATGCCACCAATTATGGCCTCCAAGGGACCAGAAACCCCATGTTACTCCGTGATGAAACACAACTGAGCTGCAAACATCCATTTACCATTATAATACTCATTAATCCTGCCAAAAACAACTCATTACGGGACTTCAAGGAAATCATCTCATAGGCAAACAGCACAGAATCTGCCACTGTGCTCCTCACAGCAAAGCTACAGAGGTGGAAACTGTTCAGTGTCACTAATTTGCAATACTGAAAATTATGGTTTTGCTTTTATCCAGCCAAGAACCTTTATGTGAAAGAACCAGGCTAAACTCTCACCCTTTAAGAAAACTCTTCATAAAGAAGTAGCTTTGACTCAAAATCTCGATAATGTAAGCCTAAAAAATTTCACTAACCTACCTATCAAATTCTTCCAGAACCCAGTATCACCTCATTGGACATCAGTACCATTAGCATTTTTCTTCTTCCCAAAATAGTAACACAATCCCAACACATCCATTGCTATCTTAAATCTCTCTCATTCTTTAATCAACTGAACATATTCAAATATGTTGGCTCCTTGTTCTGCTGCCAGCTCCAGGGGACTGCTGCACCCAGCAAGATCTGTCTGAATGCTTGTTCGTGATTCCATGTCACTGTTCTAAAAGTAGCCCTAAAACACCCTCCAGCAAGCACAACTTTGAGTTGTAAATTATCATTTGATAACCAATTGTTGCAAAGATGGATGATTAGGAGATTTATTTAAAATGCATTAACATTCTTTAAGTTTCAAGACCAACACTAAAGTATTCTCTTTCTCTTCAATACCATATTTCCTCTGTTAGGAGTCTTTGCTTGAGCAGATATTATATAAATAAGATCTCTGAAATACTGTTCTCAAATAAATTTAGACAAAATACTAACAAACTAACTTTAAAATATTTAGTTGTGCTCAATCTCTACAGGATTTGAATGAAGAGAAAAAAATATATAAGAAAAAGTTGCCACAAGGACTATGTATTCTCTCTCATAAAATTACTGGAAAGAAGTAAAAAGTAAATGATAATATTCAGTATCTGAAATCTAATGAAGGGCCATCTTTAATCAAGATCACAGCCTTAGAGTTTAAACTAAATGTATTTCACACATTTTTAAAAAATAGCTTATTCCACAAAATGCTAATGAAATGAGAAAAAAAATCAGTTAAAATTAGTTGAATCAGTACAAAAATGAGGCCTGACATGACTTCCTTCTACAAAAAGATTCTGATAGTTGACATGTGCATAAAAGTTGAAGAGAAACACACAATTTACAAAGTGATGAAATACAGGATTTATTCTGATTATTTCTTTTTAATTTTTCAGATTCAGGATTTAAATTTTGAGAATAGACACAAAGTAGATGCTGCATTCTCTCACAGAAATCAGGAGTTATTTGCTCAGTTGTAAACTTTATAGATTCTAGAAGTCTCCTAGACTTTAAGTACTGTGAGAACTCTGCCTTACTCACTACTGAGTCGTCAGCTCATACATCATGTGGAAGACAATTTTTAAATGTTTAGGGAATGAACAAATCATTGAACTTTATGCAAACAATAGTCTGAGAATTTGCCAGTATCAATATTGCATCACTGCTATAGCTCTTTTTGTCTCTCCTACCCCAAGAAGATGAATTGGCTTTATACGCTTAAGCTCTGAACTCCTTGAGGAAGTGATTGTGTTATGAGTAGAAAATGAATGTTTTCTCTTTTTTTAAAGATTTTATTTATTTATCTTTAGAGGTGAAGGGAAGGAGAGAGGGAGAGAGGGAGAGGGAGAGAAATATTAATGTATGGTTGCCTCTTGTGAGTCCCCTGCTGGGAAATGGCCTGCAACCCAGGCATGTGCCCTGACTGGGAATCAAACCATGAGCCTTTGGTTTGCAGGCCCGCGCTCAATCCACTGAGCTACACCAGCCAGGGCAAAAGTGAATATTAAAAAAAAAAGACTAAGAAAAAAAAAACCTATATTATATATCTTTGTTGATGGAAGAAAGTTTCCCTACTGAAAGAAGTAGAAATATAAAAGATAAATAAATGTCTTGGACTGAAAGTATCTTTCTCAGCTTTTAGGGTCTTGATTTACTCACTGCATCTAGGGTCCTGTGTTGTTACTCTGGAAGGCTTAAATTACAAGTGGCAAACACAAGGCCCGAGGGCCGAATCCAGCCCTCCACTTTGTTTTATCCAGCCTGGCACCTTTTTTCTACCTGGCGGCAGCTCGGAGCGAGCTCCTTGCCCCTAGTTAAGGAGTAGTTACATTTATACAGTCCTGAAATTACATTCAGCCCTTTGAAGGCAACCACAAGGCTGATGTGGCCCCTGGTGAAAATGAGTTTGACATCCCTGGCTTAAATCTTTGGAGACCAAAAACTTTGCCTGAAGCTGGGGAAGATAGAAAAAGCTCTCTGAGGCCCCAGGTGAAGTCATCAGGGGACCTGTGACATTGGAAGAGCATTCTGACTTTGCCAATAGCTAATTACCCACACTGGGGCAAAGTAAATAAATAAATGATTACATAATTAAATAAATAATTGTGAAAAAACAAGAGAAAGGAATCTTGGATTAGAATGTGATTCATTCATCCCAGTGTATCTGGTCCCTGCTAGATGAGGATCTATTCATGTCTCACTGCAGCCCTGACATCAGGAGTCAAAAACACAAGTTTCAAAGAAAATATGGAATTTCTTATACTCGAATATTTTAGACCAAAATTTGTATCCATACAGAATGAATGCCAAAAGTTCCAAACTTCTATTTTTCCTTGCTGGTACAGTTTCAATACACATCTTAGTTTATTAGACTAAAATTTGACCTGGTTGAAAATGGGACTGAAGACTGGCTGGTACCTCCATCTCCTTCCCCAAACTACTAGCAAAGAAGTAGCTGTTTCTTAGATGACATCCTTGCCTCCAGGGAGGTGTCGAGTTATATGGGAGGACTATCTCTACATCTTTCTTGTTTTGTTTTCAGACCATGAGATGAGATGAGTAGGGACTCCTCAGTATAGTACTAGATACTTATGAGGTACTAAGTCTTGAATAGGTGTTATAGAAGGTAAAATATAAAAGATTTCCCCATAAAATTTGTATTTTTGGGTTATAAAAAATTAAATGGCTTTGAATCTAACATGTAAGTAGAAGTGGGTCATATTTACCTGGGCACCATATTCTCTCATTCCAGGACTTTTCCCTCCAGAAGCTACAGGGGCTTTTTTTCAGGCAATTTTCTGTGAAATAGATCCTAAAATAATTTTATTTTACCAACTTTTAAATGTCTTTTTAATCTTTTAAATTGTTATTTACAGGAGAAGACTTACTTCAATATTTGTGAATACATATATTCAATTCCAAGTCAACATAGAGAATTCTACTGACAGTAAATAAAAATAATTCTTAATCTGGTATATTTTACAGATTTTAAAAAGAACTGATGTGTAGAAAGAAACTGAACTGCAATGTGTAAGTGGGCATCCTTTGGGATCAGAATAACCAGTTCATGTGAAAGTGTTCAAAGAATCAAGCACAATGTGTTTCAGAGGGTACAAAATAGAGGGTTTCTGAATCTCTCTGCAATGTGGAATTGCACTGTCAAAAATGCCAGCTCATGTCTGGATGGCTCAGATCAGTGTAGAAAACTCTGTCACTTTGGGAAATGTTAAAAATTATATGTAATACTTTGTCATTATAAAAATGAGTTACCATCCTCAAAACATTACACAAGGATACAAACATTTGCATTTATTAATATAGCTTAATGTGTGTTTTCTGTTAAGAGTTTTAGGGATGACAAATAACTTCAATTTTACAAATATCATCTATAGTAAATGCCTCAGCAGCACACATACTGACACACACAACACACACAGATGAGGGTGAAAACACACCAGGAGAGAAGGAAGAAATGTCTACGACATCTTAAACATCAGGAGCAAAAAGCTTTGCTTGAGAAACGTGGCTTCCTAAAGTTCTGGAGAGGCCAGTTGTAGTCACTGTCTAGTCTTAAAGTAAAATTCACATAGTAAATACATAAATGTTTTAGGAATTATCTAGGATTATTTCATTAATGATTATTACTTCCACGGTCAAATTAAACTAATGCACACTTTCATTTTAGCAAATAACTGGTAAATAATAGCTGCCATTAAATTCTCTAATTCAAGTACTTGCCTCCTACTCCACCTTCCTTCAATGTACATTTCTTCTGCCTCCCCTCACTCACTATAGGCTTCATTGTCATCATTAAGCAACCGAAAATATATATACAACCATGAATGTGGCTGCAAAATGTATTCAATAGCAGGTTGGAAAGTAATGATAAAATATTTGTTATATTTTTGTAAAATATTAGGTCTTTTGACACTGGTGTACTGAGACTACCTAAATTAACATATAGGATAACATTCTTTAAGATTTTATGGCATATGTTCTCAGGACTTGTTCTGATTTGGCTACATTCCAGTGGTTTCTGACCCATTTTGTAATTTCACTGGCCACTACAAACCAAGCTCACATTTCCAGCTGCTACTTACTCCTCCACCATAGGAAAATCAACTGAAAAAAACATGAGTATAATGCACACATTCCTGACTGACAAATATCTCAAAAATATACTTTGAATAACCTGGCATATTATTTCTAGTGATATTAACCAGACAATTTTCAGTCTTCAAAAATGTAACACTACAAAAGTGATAGCCTATTGCCTGATACTCCTTTTCATTGTTTTTACTCAACTATCAGCCTCATAACATGACAATCCCTAACTCATTTCATAAGTCAGTGGGTATAGGTTACTCACAAAATTTTGACACCAAAATATAAATTATTAAGAACTATGGAAATGAGGCTATAAAATTTCAAGTTATTTTACTGTAAAGGTTTATCTTATTAGCAAAAAAAATTAAGGTTATCACATGCTCCTTCTGGTATGTTTCAGAACATAAGACAAAAACAGGAGTTAAGGCAACCTATAACCACGGAAGGTCTTGTCATGGTCTCTGAGAAAATCAAAGACTGTGTCAAAATCTAGAAGTATAACAACCTGGCTCATACTTTTATATTTTAACACTAGTTTTAGCTTAATCATGATGTAAAATATGAGGTATATCACAAGATAATGTCCAAACAACCTAAGATAATGAACAGGTGGTGCAAATCATTGATGTTTTCCAAATGCTGGAGACTTTACATATTTAATAACTCAAATGCTCTATAAAATAATAATTTTAAATTATTTTCAAAATTTGTAGAATGCTCATATTAAATGATTCACCTCCCCGAATCTTTTGTGTTTCCTTTCATACTGCATCTGGCACAAAGTAGGGGTTCAATACACACCAAATGTATTGAATTGAAATCTAATGATGAAACACAATTTATTTAAATATAGCAGGAGGCAGAATAGCACTTTGGCAAAGAGTAGGCATCTTGTGGTTTGAGTATTGGCTCTCTCCCTAATTAGCTGACTGACCCTCAGTAAATTGCTTAACCTCTTTAGGTACCAGTGTATTCATCTGTTAAATAAAGATAATTAAACTTTCTTCATTACATAAAAGATTTAGTGCATTAATTTATATGCATAACTCAAATAGTAAGAGTTCAATAAATGTTAAATAGAACCATCATTATTTGAGGGGGGTTCAAAAATAATAAATATATAAATCCATAGTAAACGGGGAAGAATACAGGTTGAGGACATTTTGTTATACTAAATAAATCATTTTATTTCATAATTAATATTTCAAAGTTTTACTTTTATTTCTTGGTATAGGTATACTACAATTTCAACCATCCAATGCTTATTATTTCCTATGTATATTGAAGAAGCAGTCAATATTTTAATGAGCTGCATATAACTTAAATTATCAATCAAATCAATAATAGAGTAAGAATACTTGAAGGAATTCTATAATGTGCACTTTTAGAAGAAAATTAAGTTTTAAAATAATCACTATCTAATATAGTTCAATTTTATTTTAATTTGAATATTTCTTATCCTATTATCTTCAAGTAAATATATTGAAGGAATATGAAGTCTAAGAAACATTGTGTTTGAAAGGGTATGACAGAGCTGTGACCAGATGTCCCAGGGGTTATATGCACAGTTTTCACAACAACCTACAGCATTAAAAGAGAGTTTCACTGATCAGAAATCTGAATGGTGGGCAAGGAAATATGTAGGATATTATGAGCAAATGTGCCCTTGTCCTAACATCATCGCTTTAAGATGTTATACTAGAAGTTTAGTTGATATGGGCATTGGTAGACAGTCATAGGATGTGTCTTATGCCTTCCAGTGAACTTGCTTTTCAAGCATGTCCCTGGACAGAGGTTTTGAATTATATCCTCTGCAACACCAAGGAGACTAGATTTGTTTGAGAGAGAGTAGAAATAATTTCATTCTCCACTGGGATTATCAGAGAGATGAATGAGTTCTCCATCCTGAAGCAGATGAAGTACAAGAGACTGCCATAAACAGCTTCAAGAAATCACTGAAAAGAGCTAGGGTAGAGAGGACCCTAGCTGAGCAATGGAAAAAGGCAGCATCTGGCAGCAGTACAAGGAGCCCCTAAGACTGAAAAGACTCTAGAGGACTTGGGAGAATCATGTGGTTCCAAAATTAAGGAGGTATGCTAGGATTTTTTTTACCTTTGGAACCTCAGAACTGGGCTATAAATAGTAAATTGTTAAAAGAGGGACTTCTTTCAGCTTCCACAGATAGTTACAACTTACATGTAAAAGAACTAGATCATAATACAATAATGTTGAGTTTATTTTTTTCCAAAATTAAATATTATACCTAACATGTTCTAATCAGTGTCAGACACTGACACAAAACAAAGCCAACCATATCAGTCATGGGGCTTTTTTTAGAGTCTATAATATTGCCTCACAGACTCAAAGGCCTTGCTTGGTCTATTTTATGAGTGTAAGTTAATCTTTTCTCTCCAGTGCTCTCTAATTGTTCCCACTACACACAATACAGCAAGGTGCTGAATCCTAATAATGTCTCAAGGTATCGTCATAATTAAGACTAAGGTATTTGGTTAGCAGAACTTCTATGATGAAAAGGTACTAAGAAAATTAAAGATTGAAAATAATAGCTGAATACAAGAAATAAGTCATTTCTAATGATCTTTTGAATTGTGGACTTTAGGACTAAAACTTATTGACTCTGTCTAAATTTTCAAACACTGGATCCTTAAGTTGCAAAGCAATAAGAAGTCTAATAGCTTTAAAGATCTCACCAAGGCATTTTGCCCATAATATGCGCAGCACAGTAAAGTAACAAAAATATAGATCTGCCCATCTAAATGAATGAAACATATACAGTAAAGTTGTAGTATCTGATGCCAGGTATTGATTGGTAAGAACATAATGAATTGTATGATCTATAAGACCATAATCCTGCTATTAATCTGCCTTTCAGGTCATAATCATATACACTTCAAAAAGCTAAGTCAAATAGCAAGAGTTCTTCAATTGAATTCAAATTACTGAACATATATACAAATTAATGTTTGCAATTTTCCTAAGAAAACTGAATGTATTAAATACCTGGCATCAGATTGACTATAAGCAGACAAATACTGTCTTCTCTATATTGTTCAACTTTGTACAAACAAAAACATTAGCATGTTTGGATTTTAGAAGATATGTCTACATTTGTTACCTCCCACACAAGCACAGATGTTAAAAATGAACTTAAATACTGATAATGTTTCCATTATGCTGTCCCAAAGGATAACTTCCATTTACTACCTTGGAAGATTCCCAATACTAATAAGTTATTAATTTGTATAAGTACCATTACTACAAAGGTGAAAGAGTACTTTAACATTTACAGTAGTCAGTAAATTAAAAAATGTAGTGTTGTTTTTATGGATTTCATAGGTCATCTGGTGCAACTCTGTGCCTTTAGCAGGATTTTCCCCAAACCGTGGAAGATTATTGAAGGAAACATTAGAGGAGTATCAATACTGTTTAAAAAGTTTGGGAAGGTATAGCCTTGTGACTTTAATATATTAAATGTTAATGATATTGCAATATAAGTTTTCTTTCTTTCTTTTTATACACTTGTTTGTTCCTGCTCTTCTGTCTCATTTTTGAGTTAGGAAGTAAAATAATAAAGCCAAACATCAAAATTCTATGAAAAAAAAAAATGCTCCCTTTATTGTGGTCACATTTCTCCACTGAAAGTTTAAATTTTCATTTCTAAAATCTTCCAAAATTTGTTTCATGACTTGCTGTCAGAGCAAATAATATAATGTTGGATTATTTTATTATAATAACCTAAAATGCTTCATTTTTTCTTTCTGGAATACAGACTTACTTATAGGGAATTTAGTAATATTCACCTTTTTTTGTCACTAACATGGAATTTCCAGGCGTCTATAACAACCAATCATTGGGAACAATAATATTCGCTAAAAATCACTGTGAAAGTCTCCACTGGACATCTTTTTCAGCAGTTTAGGGCATTTCTCTCCCATTCTGTGAGGATCTAAGTAACTGGTCATAACTAGAACACTCCACACATTTGAAAATCTACAATATTTTAATTGGGTGATTTTTAACTGTACCCCATTTTAGTTCCTTTACACAGCTCCTAGCTTAGTTCTCTTTTGACCTTGCATAATATGGATATTAATATTAGAAAATAAGTTTTTCAACCAATTAAACACATACTGACTACAATGAGAGTATTGTTTCCAGATTTCTGACAATGAATTTCCCATTCTGTATTATGGATTAACTTAAAAACAATAATATTCTCCAAAATATATTAAAAAATCAATTACAGTGTAAAATATTTTATTTGATAGCATACAAACTCATGGGAATATTATTTTCCCTTGAAAGTTTAGAGATAGAACATTCAAGTCCCATTATAAAATATAATATAGGAGGAAGAAGAGTAATAATCATTAAGTTAGAAAAATAAAATGATATGGTGAATAATAAGCAAAAGTAAATATTATCTGAAATAATCATAAATCTTTTATTTTATTTTATTTTTATTGTTAAATCATAGGTCTTTTAAACTGAAACACCTAAAAGAAGTTAGAAGAAAACATTTCATTCTTCATTTATTGACATAAAATTATGTAAGCTTTGATGTGTCATTTCCTGACAGAGAAAGCAACATAAACTTCACAAGAGTAGGAATTTTGTCTAATCTTTTCTTGGATATGTTCCCTAAAACCTAGAACACTGTTTTACATTTTGCACTCACTCAACAAATGAGTGTTGAATAAAGGGAAAGCATTTTTCTAATGAAACATTTTCTGTCTCTCTCTCCCACTCTTTTTCTTTGCTCTCTCTGTTCCTATCTATCAGATTTATTTTATTATTACTTTTCCACCTCTGAGCTTTCTCCATCTTCATCTTCCACCCAGATAATGATTCTTCACACTTTAAGTTTCAGTTTTATGTCATTACATTAGGGAAACCATCCTGGAGGCAACATATGAGAGCAGTTTCTGCCTAGTTTTTGCTCCCATATATTTCTGGTTTCCTTTTCAGTGAAATTCATCAGATTAGCAATTACTGCTTTAAAGCTGTGCTTTTCAACCAGATTACCAGTCCTCTGAAAGAATGTATTACATCTGACCTATTATGTCTTATTATGCCTATTTTTGGTTCTAACTCCAGGGCCAAAGGCCTGGAACGTTGTGGGAGATCAACACACATGGGACATCTGAACAGAGGAAGGATGGAAGGAGTCATCGCATTGATGAACTTACTAATTCTTGTGGTTTCTTTTTGCTAGGCGGCAGTCTCGAGAATTACTTTGACCTTTATTTCAAGGTGGCTCAGAACTAATGGTAAAGTGCAGGTACACTCCACCATAAAAAATGCACAAAATGTAAGAAAGTAAACTAAAATATATGTGATTCTTTGGAATAAAATAGTTTTGGCTTTTAAGAAAAACACTTACCTGAATCCTTTTGGACAGTATTCTCTTCTACAGTATGTCAAATATAAATCAATCATGTGATTTTTTTATGCCTACTATGTGCAGAGCTATTTGTTTTGTGCTATCAATTTCAAATAATTTGATTTGCATACATCTTTATGGGGAAATAGCATCTGCCCAGCATATTTGCCTATATATTCATATATAAATATCCATTTATATATCCATTTATTCATTTATATATAAATGGATATTTATGGGTTTTAGCCTATGTGTTAAAAAAGTAACTAAGCATATATGCCATTCTGTTCCATATGTGCTTTTTTCCATTTTAATAAAACATTTATGAAAAATAAAGACCCTAATATATAATATGATCCCAATGTGGCTACAGTCTAAATGTGTAATAGATATGTTGTTTTGTTAGACAAGGATAATTACGGGCTTTTGCTTAGATATTTTTAAAATGGGTATAGTTTTATGCTTTATAAATGTTTGTTTTTACTATTTAAACAAAGATATGAAAAACAAGGACACTTAAAAACAATATGTCCCTAGTGTGGGTAGAATCCAGAAGTATCTAGATACGTTGCTCTATTCCATAAGGAAAGAAATTTTCAGAATAATAGACAATACTTAACATTTGTGCATCTCATATGGAAAGTGATGTCATCAATGTGTTGGCACCTTTCATGTCAAGAAGTGGAGCCATGATTTATAAAATGAACGCTATTGTAAGAATGTTAGTTTGCTGCAAAATATATTTGGTAAATTCATCAGTGATATTAACCCTTAATCCAATGACCATCTAAAATCTAAATTTGCAAAAATATGAAGTCACTTACCCTCTGTCACTACCCTTGGTAGAACTTAAACAAGTCTCTCAAAGCCTTAAACTGGTATACAATTAGGAGATAACAGTATTTTCCCCTTCTCAACTCAGAAATAACCAAATTCTACAATACTGTCAGTATTAATTTACTGGGTCAATTTGCTCCTTAAGTTTCTCATAAACTGAATTCTTGTAAATTAAATATCTTAATCAAACTTTTAATTTACTTTCATATCCTGAAGAATTGATTTATAAATAAGCAACAATTTCTGTCAAGTATTGTAATCTAAGTTATTAAAATTATTTTTAAATCTAGATATT
>PVKU01004185.1:110000-154271 GCA_004027475.1 Anoura caudifer
TCTATAAAATTCAAACTCAAAAAGTTTAGATGAATAGAGAGTGAGCAAATCTATTAGACTCTTTGTCTGAAACATTGAGTATTATATGTTATACAGACTTGTCAAAAAGTACTGGATCATAATTGATTCATCACCAAATTGTCTAACAATAAACATGTTGGCTGAAATGTGAATAATATTTGAAAAATCAAGTGTTCGAATGTATTATTCTGTTTACTAAGTTTAAGAACCAAACTTCTTTTCACAGAGAAAAAAGGGTCAAGTCACTGCATGTGTGTGGATAACATGGACCATTCAATACACAAGTTAAATAACTAGAGCAAAGTAAAGAGAAAGATTGGGGAGGGGAGAGACAGAAAGATGTAGGGAGTGGAGGGGAGAGTAGAGGACAGGAGGGGACTGGAGAGGAAGGAAAGGGAGGGAAGACAAGGGAAGATATTCCCCTTCAGATAGTACTCTAAGACTTTTCAACTAGAGGAAAGCCCAGACATAATGATGAAGAGTATCACCAAGAGATAGTAAAAAATAAATTGATTTGGTTAAAAATAGATTTAGAATGATTTCTATTTTTAATATTAAACACAAACAAGTCCCCCTCTCTCTGTTTCTCTCTCTTTCTCTCTCTCTCTCTTTCTCTATCTCCATCTCTCTCTTTGAGGTAGCCAGTAGTGATGAAATTATTTTTTCTTACTAAAGAGAAATGTTATTTTTTAATTAAAAATGTGTTTCTGATTGTATTATATTCCATTACTATTCAGTCTCCATACACCCTCTCCCTCTACAATCACCCCATTGTTGTCCATGTCTATGAGTCCTTTTTGCTTAATCCCTCCACCCCCTAAGATCCCCCAACTTAGCTGTCAGAAATGTTATTTTTACTTTGACAAAACTTCTGAAGGGCCTTCTTTTCCAGTGACAGACCAAATTCTATAGTTCAACTTTCTATAAGAGCAAACCTGTTTTCACTATATTTTTGAATGTCTCTAATCTCTATGGAGGACCTTCCTAGTGTCATTTCTATAATAATTCAGAATCTTGCCCTGGCTGGTGTAGCTCAGTGGATTGAGTGCTGGCCTGTGAACCAAAGGGTTGATGGTTTGATTCCCAGTCAGAGCACATGCCTGGGTTGCAGGCTAGGTTCCCAGTAGGGGGTGCATGACATGCAACCACACATTGATGTTTCTCTCCTTCTCTTTCTCCCTTCCTTCCCTTCTCTCAAAAAAATAAATAAATAAAATCTTAATGTATTTTATTACTCAAAAGAACTTAAAGTTAATATTAATCTAACAAATCTTTCAAAGCCTAAAAACAAGAACTTCAAATTCTATGAATGTGTACTGGTCCACAAAACAATGTAATTTCTATTTTTTAAAGATTTTATTTATTTATTTTTAGAGAGAGGGGAAGGGAGGGAGAAAGGGATGGAGAGAAACATTGCCTCTCACACATCCCCACTGGGGACTTGGTTTGCAACCCAGGCATGTGCCTTGACTGGGAATCAAACCATCGACCCTTTGGTTCGCAGGCCAGCATTCAATCCACTGAGTCACACCAGGCAGGGCAGCAATTTCTATTTTTATAGTATATTAGATCTAGTAGTGCTGTTGTGCCCCTAGCTTAGGCCACCTTTAACTCATTTTTGTGAAGGGAGTGAATTATAAATTACAAACTTAGTCTTGTAAGAAATATTTAGGTCACCTTTATAACAGTTTAATGTTTGTGCTGTCTCTTATACGCATAATAGTCACCAATATTTACAGTATCTGTAACTCAAATGTCCCAGGAGTAGGAATGGAAGTTCCAAGGGCTTTTATAAGCTTCCTGTTTCTAAGGTAACCACATCCTTGATATCCATGTGTTCAACATGTCACTCTCATTTTGTGTCTGCCTCTCAGAAAGCCAGCACTGGTACATGGCATCAAAGAAACACAAGAAATAAAAACAAGACAAAGACATAGAAAAAGTGCTTCTTCTTAAAGGGTTTTTTTTTTTTTTTAAATAATGAACTCTCTCAAGTTAATACCAAATTTCAAAACTCCTAAACTGAAGTCATAAAGAAATTCAATGATAAGCTAAGAACTAGTGTATAAGTCTTCTATAGGTAAGACTATTAAATACTATGATGAAATACAAAAAATAAATTTACACATGATCAAGTGAAGAATAACATTCACATATATTTCAAAATCAAAGAAATATGAAATCTGTATAACAGTACAATAAATTCAATAAACTCTTATAAAAGGTTATTTTAACTTTAAATATACCTATATAAATGCCTAAACATCAATGTCAGTTGATAAAAATATTTATGACTATAAAAAAATTTGATCAACATAAAATATGTTTACAAGAAAGGCATATTTATTTTTATTAAATATGAACTTGCTTATTAATACTTTGATCACTATTTAAGGAAAAATTTCTATACCTAGTTCCATTCTGAGGTGAAATATATTTAGGTTTAGGTCAAGAAAATTTCAGCAATTTTAGTTCTGCAGAAGCTTTTTATTTTGATGAAGCAAAATGAAAAGGGAACCAACCATATGGAAAATATATTTGCACATAACACCTCAGACAAGGGTTTGATCTCCAAAATATATAAAGGACTCACATGACTCCACTCCAGGAAGATAAACAACCCAATTAAAAAATGGGCAAAGGACTTAAACAGATACTTCTCCAAGGAAAACATACAGGGGGCCTGTTGACATATGAAAGGATGCTCAGCATCACTGGCCATCAAAGAGATGCAAATTAAAGCCACTATGAGATACCACTTCACACGGGTCAGAATGGCCATCATAACCAAATTAACCAACAAGAAGTACTGACAAGTTTGTGGAAAAAAGAAAACTCTAGTATACTGTTGGTGGGAATGCAGACTGGTGCAGCCAACTGTGAAAAGCAGTATGGAATTTCCTCAGAAAACTAAAAATGGAACTGCCTTTGACCCAGCTCTTCTACTGCTGAGATTATACCTTAAGAATCCCAAAACACCAATTCAAAAGAATCTATGCCCCTCAATGTTCATAGCAGCGCAATTTATAATAGCCAAGTGCTGGAAACAGTCTAAGTGCCTATCTGTAAATGAACGAATCAAAATCTGTGGTACATTTACAAAATGGAATACTATGCAGCAGAAAGAAAGAAGGAGCTCCTACCCTTCACAACAGCATGGATGGAACTGGAGGGCATTATGCTAAGTGAAATAAGTCAGGTGGTGAAAGACCAATATCTAATGATCTCACCTATAAGTGGAATCTGATCGACAAAACAAATGAGCAAGCAAAATATAAACAGACATTGAAATAAAGAACAGATTGATGGTAACCAGAAGGAAGGGGGGTGGGGGGTAACAGGGGAAAGAAGGGGAAGGGTCATCAAGGGACATCTATAAAGGACCCATGGACAAAGCCAAAGGGGGGTTAGGATTGAGGGTAGTGGGTGGGAGGTGGTGGTGGGTGAAGAGGGGATTGGGGAAAATGGAGACAACTGTACTTGAAAAACAGTAAAAATATAAATAATAAAAGAAAATTTCAGCAATTTCTAAATCATCATTTATGTATACTATAAAAAATTTAGAGATACTTTCATAAGTCTCTAATTAAACAAATGACCTCATGGAATATCACACAAGGCAAAAGATAACTAAAAACAACTGATTAAATAAGAAACATCATTTTTTTAAATATTGGTCTAGGCCTGCCTTTATTAGTCTTAATTTTAGTCTTCAGTTTTTAATAATAAAATAAAATTCTAACATTTATCTATCTCTATGGAGGTAAGAAATATAACACCTTCTTTTGAGTTAGCATAATCTTCAGCACACAGCATAAATAGTGGCCCAGCTCCCATCCTTTTCTCCTTTTTAAAGTCTCTGCCTCCCCAACAACCCATCAACACCTGATTACTCCTTTGAATCATGCCAATAGAGATTGAGCTAAAGCTTAAACTGATGAATTATGAAGTATGGAAAGAGTTTCAGTGTCACCCTGCAATTTTAATATATGGACAAATGGTCAAAAGTGAATTGCATTACAGAGGACACTTCCCAATACAATATAAATATTGTATCATCATTTTAGCATCTTGCTGGCTACTGCTGAGTTTAACACTACATTTTTTTCTAAAAAATGTATTGGAAAGCTCAGGACATCAAAGTTCTAATATAGGACATCAAATGTTTAATACCAGGACAAAGGTATTTTAAAAATGACCTCATCATAATCAACAGGTACCAGTAAAAAACAGGAATATATATTATCTCAGATTGAATAGAAAGTACAGATACGATTTGATTTTCATCATGCATAGATATCACCTGTTTCTGACCTGTTTCTGTAGAGACAGAGTATTAATAGCTACTATTAGGAAACATGAAAAATAAAGTTCACAGGTTGATGAGTTTTGATGAAAATTAAAGAAATATGAAACTGATTTAGTCATGGTTTCTCAGAATGTGATTCAGATTGGCAGTTTGATGCCAAATACAATATTTTTTAAACAAAAATATTTTCTTTACAAATTTTAAAAAGTGATTTTATACTAATTTTATACATGGTAAAAAATTACCATGAAAAACTAGAGGTCCATTAATTGGTATTCTGTTTTTCACCAGGTGGTCCAACTTCACATCAGTTAAATAAAAGGCCCAGGAAAAATCAATGAAGAACACACTTTTGTTTCTGGCCAAAAGTGACCAAAAAAAAAAAAAAAAAAAAAGAACTTGACTTACCTCCTAACTGAAACAACCAAAAACAAAAACTAAGCAAAATAAGTTTTTTAAGACACTGGCTGTCAGACAGGGAAGGACAGTGATCCTGATGGACAGGAAACAAATGGGGTGAGTGCTATGATTAGACCACTTTAAAGCATTGAAATGGTTTCTAGGCAGCAAGACAGGAAGGAAGAACCAAGATGGAACCTGGCAGAATCCCTGATGTAAATCTCAGAGTTCAAGGTCTGGAGAGAATAAGGCAACTAGAGTTTGCAGGAATGAGTGCCAAATGTGAGAGAAGTGTATAGAGAGAATACCAGATCTGCAGAGGGTCCTAGTGGAGCATTTAGCTGAGTATTGATGAGGGCATGAGTACGAGGAAAGCATCCAAGGGTAGGGAAAGAATAATGCTAAATATTAGAAGAAACAATATTTGTGCTCATTAAGAAGAAGTAATGTGTCTGTTCCCACAAGTTGGGCTGTAAAAACTTCATAATATAGGGCCATTGGGAAGGGTACATACCAGGGTTTTGTATATGCTAATCTAGTTCTAGATTAATAGCTTCTCTGTTCCCACCTAACATAACTTAAAAAAGAAAGACCCAAAAGGATCAAATGGTTTCTACTCTTAACTACATTCCAGAACAAAGCACAAAAATATTTATGGAATTGCAAAAATCTTAATCCTCCAACCAAGTAAATTTTATAATTTATAATGAGGAAAACATGACATAAAATGATGAGAAAAAAATCAACCAATTGATACTGATGCCGAGCTACTTGTTAGAAAGAGCACACAAGGTTATTAAAATAATCATTATAACTTTGTTCTATAGGTTTAAAAATTAATAAATAGCATATAAAAAACAAAATCAAACTTCTAGATATGAAAATTACAATGTCTGAGATGAAAAATATACTGAAAAATCAATGTGCAGATTACATATTATAAAAGAAAAAAGTGAACATAAAAGAAACTATCCATAAAAGCACACAGAAAATAATTGAAAAATAAACACAGTTTGGCATTTTTTAGACTACGACAACTCAACGGTTTTTATAGAATATGCATAGAGACGTACACTAAAAACCACTGAGTTGTATACTTTATTGAATTCTTTAACATGGGAATTATATCTGAACAGAGCTGTTTAAAAAATATGAGCTGTGGTCAATTTAGAGTGTCATATGTATGGAGACCTTAAATAAGAGAAGAGAAAGGAAAATAGAAAGATTTGTATGAATAATGAGAAAAGAGTATTCAAATTTTATAAAAAGTATAAGCCCTGGCTGGTGTGGCTCAGGGGATTGAGCACCAGCCTGAGAGCCAAAGGGTTGCTGGTTCTATTCCCAGTCAGGACACATGCCTGGGTTGCAGGCCAGGTCCCCAATAAGGGATGGGCAAGAGGCAACCACACATTGATGTTTCTCTCTCTATTTCCCTCCTATCCCATCTCTCTAAAAATAAGTCAATAAAATCTTTTAAAGAATTTATAAAAAGTATAAACCCAGAGATCCATTATGTTCCACAATTTGCAAAGGCAAGAAGAAAATAAAATTAAGGCATATCATAATAAAATTTCTCAAAATGAGGGATAAAAGAAAAATCCTAGGAGAAGCTAGAGTTAAAAAGAAATGTTTCATACAGACACAGGAAGAAGAATAATAGTATATCTTTCATTAGAAAAAAAAGTAAGCAAAAAGGTAGTGGAGCAACAGTTATTAAAGAAAATATTTGTCTTAAAATCAGTTAGAATCATTCCTGACCATAAGGGGAAAGCTTTTCATTTTTGCTCATTGAGTACTGTTGGCTGCAGGTTTCTCATATATGGCTTTTATTATGTTGCGGTATACTCCCTTTATTCCCACTTTGCTAACTATTTTTATCATAAATGGGTGCTGCACTTTATCAAATGCTTTTTCAGCATATATTAACATGATCATGTGATTTTCATCTTTCATTTTAGTTATGTGGTATATTATGTTTATTGATTTGTAAATATTGTACCATCCTTGCATCCCTAGGATGAATCCCACTTGATCATGCTGTATGATCTTTTTAATGTATTGTTGGATCTGGATTACTAATATTTTGATGAAGACTTCAGCACCTATGTTCATCAGAGATATTGGCCTGTAGTTTTCTTTCTTTGTTGTGTCTTTACCTGGTTTTGGAATTATGATAATACTGGTCTTGTAAAAAGAGTTTGGGAGTCTTCCCTCTTCTTGAATTTTTTGGAATAGTTTGAGAAGGATGGGAGTTAGTTTTTCCTTGAATGTTTGGTAAAATTCACCTGAGAAGCCATCACATCCAGGGCTTTTGTGTGCCAGGAGTTTTTTATTACGGCTTCAATTTCACTAGTTATTATCAGTCTATTCAGGCTTTCTGCCTCTTGTTGATTCAGTTTTGGAAGATTTTATGTTTTTAGAAATTTATCCATTTCACCCAGGTTGCCCAGTTTCTTGTCATATAACCAAGAAATTGCTATAGAAACTGCTGTTTGTAAAACTTCTTACAATCCTTAGTGTTTCTGTGGTATCAGTTATAACTTCTCTTTTGTTTCTGATTTTATTTATCTGGGTCCTCTTTCTTTTTTTCTTGATGGGTCTGGAAAAGCCTTGTCAATTTTGTTTATCTTTTCAGAGAACCAGCTCCTAGATGCTTTTACCATTTTTATTCAACATAGCATTGGAAGTTCTAGCCAGAGTGATCAGATTAAGAAAAAGAAATAAAAGGCATCCAAATTGGAAAGGAGGAGATAAAATGTCACTATTTGCAGAGAACATGATAATGTATATGGAAAAACCTATAGTATCCACCAAAAAACGATTCAACCTAATAAGTGAATTTGGCAAAACAGTGAGATATAAAGTCAATATTCAGAAATTGAAGGCATTTTTGTACACCAACAGTGAAATATTAGAAACAGAAACTAAGAAAAACAATCTCATTTACTATAGCAGCAAGAAAAATAAAGTACCTGTGAAAAGACTTAACCAAGGAGGTAAAAAACCTATACTGGGAAAACTACAGAACACTGAAGAAAGAAATTAAGGAAGACACAAATAAATGGAAGCCCATGCCATGTTCATGGATTGGAAGAATTAACATCATTAAAATGTCATTGAAATAAAGAACAAACTGACAGTAACCAGAGGGGAGGGGGATGAAGGATAACAGGAGAAAGAAGGGTAAGGGTCATCAAGGAACATGTATAAAGGACCCATGGACAAAGTCAAAGGGGGTAGGATTAAGGGTGGGAAGTAGGGGTCGGTGATGTGAAGGAAAGTGGTAGGGGAAAATGGAGACAACTGTACTTGAACAGCATTTTAAAAAAAGGAAAGAAGAAAGAAAAAAAGTAAAGAAAAGAAAAAAATGTCCATACCATGCAAAGCACTCTATAAATTCAATGCAATCCCTATTAAAATACCAATGGTATATTTCCAATTTAGAATAAATATTTCAAAAACTTATATGGAACCCCAAACAACCCTGAATAGCCTCAGCAATCTTAGAAAAGAAAAACAAAAGTAGGAGGGATCACAGTACCTAATATCAAACTATACTACAAGGCCACTGTAATCAAAACAGTCTGGTTCTGGCATAAGAAAAGAACCATAGATCAGTGGAACAGAGTACAGAGCCCGGAAGTAAAACCATGTCTCTACAGTCAATTAATATTTGACAAAGGGGACAGGAGCGTAAAGTGGAGTAAAAATAGCCCATTCAATAAATGGTATTGGGAGAACTAGACAGGTACCTGCAAAAAAATTAAATTAGACCACCAACTTACACCATATACCAGAATACACTCAAGATGTACAAAAGACTTAAATATGTGTCATGACACCATAAAGAAGAAAACATGGGCTGGAAAACTTCAGATATTCCATTCAGCAATGTTTTTCCCCATATACCTCCTAGGGCAAGTAAAATAAAGGAAGAAATAAACAAATGGGGCTATATCAAATTAAAAATCTTCTGGACACCTAAAGAAACCACCATCAAAATGAAAAGGGAACCAATGGTATGGGAAAACATACTTGCCAATGATAACTCAGACAAGGGTTTGAGTTCCAAAATATATGAAGAACCCATACAACTCAACAACAGGAAGACAAACAATTCAATTAAAAAGTGGCAAAGGCCCTGGCTTGGTGTGGATCAGTGGATTGAGTGCCGGACAACAAACTGAAGGGTCGCCAGTGACATTCCCAGTCTAGTCTACATGCCTGGGTTACAGGTCAGGTCTTCAGTAGAGGGTGGGCCAAAGGCAACCACACATTGATGTTTCTCTCCCTCTCTTTTTCCCTCCCTTCCCCTCTCTAAAAATAAATAAATAAATAAAATCTTTTAAAAAATCGGGCAAAGAACCTAAACAGACACTTCACCAAGCAGGACATACAAATAGCCCATAAACATATGAAAGGATGTTCAACATCACTAGCCATGAGAGAGATGCAAATTAAAATCACAATGAGATACCACCTCACACTGGTCAGAAGAGCTATCATCAATAAGTCAACAAACACATGCTGGTGAGGATGTGGGGAAAAGGAACCCTACTGCTCTGCTGCACTGTTGATAGGAAGGCAGACTGGTGCAACCACCATGACAAACAGTGTGGAATTTCCTCAGTAAACTAAAAATGGAACTGCCTTTGACCCAGCAGTTCTATTGCTGAGATTATACCTTAAGAATCCCAAAACACCAATTCAAAAGAATCTATGCCCCACAATGTTCATAGCAGCACAATTTATAATAGTCAAGTGCTGGAAACAGTCTAAGTGCCAGTATCTGTAAATGAACGAATCAAAATCTGTGGTACATTTACACAATGGAATACTATGCAGCAAGAAGAAAGAAGGAACTCCTATCTTTTGCTACAACCTGGATGGAACAGGAGAATATTAAGCTAAGTGAAATAAGCCAGGCAGTGAAAGACAAATATCATATGATCTTACATATAAGAGGAGTCTAATGAACAAAACAAACAAATGAGCCAAATAGAACCAGAGGTATGAAAACAGGAACATACTGACTGTGACCAGAGGGGAGTGAGAAGAGGGGATAAGGGTGGAAAGAAAGGGAAGGGACTAGTGAAGGAACATGTATGAATGACCCATGGACATGGACAACAGTGTGGGGATTGACCGTGGGAGCAGGATGTAGGCAGAGTGGAAGAAAACAAAGGGGTTAGAATTGGGACAACTGTAATAGAACAATAAAATATTTAATTTAATAAAATAAATTAAATTCAATCAGATAGAATAAGTCCTTCAGTTTTGCTCCTTTGTTTCAAGTTGTTTTGGGTATTCTAGGGTATTTGTATTTTCATATGAATTCATATGAATTTTAGAATTAGCATGTCAAGCTCTAGAAAGAAGCTCACTGGGATTTTGAGTGAGATTTTATTGAATCTATAGGTCAATTAGTAGAAAATTGTCATCCTAACAATATTAAATCTTCTGACCCATGAATATGGTATACCTCTTCATTTACTTTGGCCTTTTATGAACCTTGGTTGATAAAGATGTGTCAGTGTCGTTTCATTGGTTGTAACTAATGTACCACATGTTGGTGGTGGTGAATGCTGTGGGCAGAGTGGCAGAATAGGAGTGGATATGTGGAAAATGCCCTGTATTTCTACTCAATTTTTCTATGAAACTAAAACTTCTCTAAAAACTAAAGTGCATTAATAATTAAAAAAATAACGATCTCAAATCAGTAACCTATCCTTCCATTCTCTTACTCCAGAAAAAAAATGAAAACAACATAAGCAGAAGGAAAGAAACAATGTGCATAAATAAATTAATTAAGGTGTAAAATCAGTTAAACCAAAAGTTGGTTCTTTGAAAAAACAAACAATAAAGTTGGCAAACTTTTCACTAGATTGATAAAAAAATACAAAGAACATTCAAATTACTAAAATCAGGAATTAAAGGGAAAATATCACTGCCAATATTAAATTAAAAAAAGATTAAAAGAGCCCTAGCTGGTGTAGCTCAGTGGATTGAGCACGGGCCTGCGAACCAAAGGATCACGATTCGATTCCCAGTCAGGGCATATGCCTGGGTTGCAGGCCAGTTCCCAGCAAGGGACACATGAGAGGCAACCATACATTGATATTTCTCTCCCTGTCTCCTTCCCTTCCCCTCTAAAGATACAATGTTTAAAAAAACTTAAAAAAAAGAAAATACTATGTATAACTGTATGCCAACAAACTATGTAACATATGAAAAGGTGGGAGAAGAATCACCCCAGAAATTACTGAAATATACAAATTATTGAAACTCAAGTATAAACAGAAAAGTTGAATATGTCTTCAGCAAGCAAAGAGACCTAATTAATAATTTAAACTATTCACACCAAGAAAAATTGCAGATATAGGAGGGATTACTGGCAAATTCTACCAAACATTAAAAAAATAATTAATAGCAAATCTTCACAAA
The DNA here is from genome assembly GCA_004027475.1 of Anoura caudifer. Classification (NCBI taxonomy): domain Eukaryota; kingdom Metazoa; phylum Chordata; class Mammalia; order Chiroptera; family Phyllostomidae; genus Anoura; species Anoura caudifer. The sequence goes on from PVKU01004185.1 coordinate 121,174, forward strand.
CTGTTCCAAAAAATAGAAGAGGAAGGAAAACTTCCCACTCATTATTAGGCCACTGTTCCCATAACACCAAAACCAAAGATTCACAAGGGAAAAACAAATACTGATGCATTACTTTTGAATACAGATACAAATATTCTCAACAAAATACTAACAAACCAAATCCAGAAACATAGTAAAAGATTTTACAATATGAAAGTGGGATTTATCACAAGAATGCAAGCTTGATTTAACATCTAAAAATTAATAAATATAATGCAAAATTATTTATAGAAAAAATATCATGACAGTAAATACAACGAAAGACAAAATCCAAAATCCTTTCACAACAAAAATAATACTCAAATTAAAAATAGAAAGAAACTTTTTCAACATGAGAAACAGCACCTACAAATCTCCACAGCTAACCATCATACCTAACAGCGAAAGATTAAATATCTTCCTTAAGATCAGCAGAAGTCAAGAGTGCCTGATGCATAATTATACATTTCTACAAATTTGGAGTATTTTATATAAGCTCTTTTGGTGCTTTTATACTTAAAAATATATTGTAATGTTAAATATGTATTAAAGCATAATTCTACAGGCCATATACAAATATTATAATAAATTCATGAACTATAATGTATTTAAATAATCCCTTTTGTTGGAACATATAGATACTTTTAAGTTTTCCTTTATAAATAATAAGGAAGTGGGCACACTGGGTCAATAGGAGAGCTTACGAAAACTTGATATATTTACTAAAATCCTTCCCCAGTAAACTTGCACTAATTTAGAAACCCACTATAACTGTGAGTAATATTTTGAAACTTTAACATTTCTACAAAACAAAGATAAAACTCATTGTTGTCTTACTTTGCATTTTGATTAATTGCTATTGAACATATTTTCATGTTTATTGGCTATTATCCCTTTGTTTTTTAGATTGTTAATATTTTGACAATATTTATTTATAATATTAAATAATTTTATACTTTATGAAAAATTATCAACACTATCAGATTAATAGCACTCTCATTCTTTATATATAGTTGCAGCATTTTTAACGTAGTAAACTTTAAAATTTTTAGATAATCAAAATCAGTATTTCCTTCCTTTGTGAGTTCTTCTCATTGTCAGTATTCCTCAATACTTTCTAAATTGTTTGTTTTATCTATAACTGTTTAATACATAAAATTTATTTTGATAAAGAAATGAATTTAAGGTTCTAATTTAAGTTTTTAAAAATAGATGGTCCAGCCCTAACTGGTGTGGTTCAGTTGCTTGGAGCATTTTTTGTAACAGAAAGGATGCTGATTCGATTCCCCTAAAGGGCACATACCTAGGTTGCAATTTGATCCCTGGTCTGGCCCGAGCCTGTGAGATGCCCGGTCTGGATACGTAGGATCCCCAGTGTCCCAGGTACTGGTGTTGATCTCCAGTGTGGGCTCTTACAGGAGGCAACCAATGATGCTCCTCTCTCACACCAATGTTTCTCTCTCACACCAATGTTTCTCTCTCTCCCTTCCTCTCTCTCTAAAAGCAATGCCGGGGGCGGGGGTGGGGGGGGGGGAAGCAAGGTTCTCAGGTAAGGATAAAAAAACCCTAAATAAAACAAATAGATGGCTCAGTTTTCTCACACATTTTTAAAAAATAAACTATTTTGTGGTGAAGGAACACACAATAAAGACTTATTTGGATATAATAGTAGTATTCACTGCTAAGAAACATTACTCGAATCTTGGGAATAAAGCAAAAGAAGGAAAGTATGTTCTTTCAATGCCATACTGAAGCACTGAAAAACAGGCCCACATATGAAATATTTAATTCACAATGGGAATGTAAATAACTTTATTTGATACATTATTTATAAATAATCAGGGGTTATGTTCTGAAATCACATGTTAATTTATTAATTTGTAGGGGATGAAGATGTGATTATTTTTATCCTGAAATGATCATATTTTGTCATAAAAGATTATTATTTTATTGCCATGTAATAAATTAAACAATTTTTATGTATTCTAGCAATTTTATTCTAATACTTTTTCTTCAATAACTTTACTCAGTTCCTTAAATTCTGAACCAGTTTTATACCTCATTGGTTCCTATATTACTGATGTAAATAGGCAAGTACAACTTTGTATTCTAGAGGTATACAACAGCCATGTTTATATAACATTTATAACTTTTTAAAAATTAACTTGCAGCTCTATCTACATCAAAAGTATTAAACCCATTTTTAAAATATTTATTATTTATCAATCTTTATCCTCTGGGTGGTATTTAGTTGATGATTCCTGGTGTTTGTGCCCCTCATCAATTTTTAAATTCTCCTTCATTATTGTACTGTTTTACTTATTTATATCTTCAAATGTGATTTGATAAATATATAATTTTTAGTTTGATTTAGGTTATTTCATTTTTTCAGTATTTCAAACTTAAATCTATATAATTTTAAACATCAAAAAATAAATATAGCCCTGGTTGGTGTAGCTCAGTGGATTGAGCTCGGGCTGTGAACCAAAGGGTCACCAGTTCGATTCCCAGTCAGGGAACATGACTGAGTTGCAGGCCAGGTCCCCAGTGGGGCCATGTGAGAGGCAACCACACATTGATGTTTCTCTCCCTTTTTCTCCCTCCCTTCCCCTCTCTCTAAAAAAATAAATAAAATCTTTTAAAAAATAAAAAATATATAAAAAATAAATAAATATAAGCTTAGCATTTTATAGTAAGTTCAAAACCATCTTCTGTCACTCACTCTACCCCTACCTTACCCCCATGTGAACTCTTGTAATTCAGTCTGGGATATTAGATCCAAACATTTGAGACTGAATTGTTATTTTGATATTATGCATGGTTTCATCCCAGAATAAAATCTCCGTTACATTTGATCACAATTAAAACAATGTTAATTAAAAATAATATGCTAGGAAATACACAGAACATTTAAATGCATCCTTTCATCATTAAATTACCTTCTAGTTTGATGTTGTCCCGTTTGTTAATTTTTTTCTTTTGCCACCCGTGCCTGGCGAAACTAAAAAGTTTTTGCAAAATGAAGGAAAGCATCAACAAAATAAAAATACAATCCACAGACAGAATGGGAGAACATATTCACTGATACATCTGATAAGAAATTAACACCCAAAATTTATCAAGAATTTACAAAACTCAACACCAAAAACAAAAAACAATAAAAAATGGGCAAAGGACTTACAGATGGTCAATAGATACATGAAAAGATGTTCAATATCACTAATCATCAGAGAGATGCAAATTAAAACCACAATGATATATCACCTCACACTTGTCAGAAGGGCTATCATCAGTATGTCAACAAACAACAAATTCTGGCAAGGATGTGGAGAAAGGGAAACCCTTTCTCATTGTTGGTGGCAATGTAGATTGGTGCAGCCACTGTGGAATGTGTGGAGATACCCCAAAAATAAAAATGGATCGACCTATGACCCAACAATCCCACTTCTGGGAATATATCTGAAGGAACCCAAAACACTAATTAAAAAGAGCATAAGCACTCCTATGTTAATTGCAGCATTATTTGCAATTGCCAGGGTCTAGAAGCAGCCCAAGTGCCCATCAGTAGATGAGTGGATAATACAACTATGGGACATTTACACAATGAAATACTACTTAACCATAGAAAAAGAATAAAATTTTACCTTTTGTGACAGTATGGATGAACCTAGAGAACATTATGCTAAGTGAGATAAGTCAGTCAGAGGAAGACAAATACCATATGATTTCACTCATATGTGGAATCTAATGAACAAACTGAATTAACAAGCAAAATAGAGACAGACTCATTAATAGAGAGCAGGATGACAGCTAAGGAAGAGGGAGGTTAAGGGGTACAGGGATTGGGCAAAAAGGAAAAAGGACTCATGACCATGGACAAAGGTGTGGTGGTTGCAGGGACTAGGGGCTAAAGATGCCTAAATGCTAATGGGAAACAAACAAACAAACAAACAAACTTCTGACATTGGTTCCATTATTACCTCCATTTAAGGTAAAACAATCTGAGGTTTAAAGTTCCAAAGACCACAAACTTGTAACTTCCATCCAAGAATTCAATCTAATTTTGTCATCTAGAACATGTGTACCAAACCACTGTGATTTTTAGTCTAGTTTAAATATGGTTACTTGATTTCAATGTTCATCATCAGACATTGTCTGCATGTTCTCCTATTTTAATTTTAATTGTTTAATTATTTAGTTTGCTATAAAATACTGTCAATATTATTTTTTAAAGAGGAAACCTTGGAAAATATTTTCTAAGACTTAAGTATAAAAGTGTATATTTATCTTGCTTTCACAATTTGATGACAACTCAATGGTGAATAAAAAACTTGAATGTCACAACTTTTGCCCTTTAATTCAGCAGAATTTGCCCCCTTATCATTTACAATGTCATGTTCTAGATAGGCAATATAATACCAGATTACATTTTTACCGTTATCTGTTTTTTTTACCCAAATATTAATCACATGAAGAAATAATATGTGGAAATTATAACATTTGTCAAGGTATAACTAGAATGTCTCTCTTTTCATCTATTTTATATATAATACAGTGAATCTTTTTGCTACAATTAATTCTCTTTTTTAGCTACAGAAAGTTTTCAAGTATGCTTGAGTTGCCAGTTCTGTTCCATTTGCTCCATATTTCCTATCACTATTACTATTGCTTCCCACTAACTCAAATATGTCTTTCATGTTTAATTCTTTGGTTTTTATTTGTTTTGACTATCTGCAAGCTTTTCAAATCCATCTTGCATTCCATAAATAAATTATTTTCCCACTAGACCTGTGTTGTTTGTGTGCTTTTTATTTATATATGTGTAATCTCACTTCGCTATTTCCAGCATAAAGATGAACCCAGAAGTAGGTTTCTAAAATGATAGGCAATTTTTCTTGGTCCTATTTTGTGGATGAAGTTGAATCAATATATAGTTTGATGAAAGCAGATAGTGATCCAAAAAGAAGGAAGAAAATAAGAGAATTTGGCTTTATTACCCAAAAGATATAGACTTATAAGAGGTTGATGTAGGTTTAATACTTGACTGCATATTATAAGATAAAGAAATATTTTAAAAATCAGAATGATAAAGAGAAACAGTATAAGGAATATTTTTACAAATCATAGAAACAACAAATTAACTTTGTATTTTATCTACAATGACCATTTTTAGATAACTATACCCAAATTTTAATGATGATAATAATAATAGTAATAAATAAATTGAGAAGGAAGAAAAAATATATGTATACATATATACTAAATGTTGTAATTTGGAAAGTACTATGATAGGGATTTTACTTTTTTAAAGTGTTCAGTGTGAAGGACAATAACTGAAAAGCTAGAAACAGAAACCTACAAAGCTCTATGAGTCTTATTGTTTTGTTGATATTTAAGCACTGACTACATTTTTATGACATGGATATCTAATTGTTTTCTATCTTTCTGAATTATATATCAATTTTGATTCTCAGTCAGGGAAGACCTTGGCCATGACTCTAACAAGTATATAAATATCTAACCTATATAAAAATATAATTATAAAAATCTATACACTTAATGACATTATACATTTTCATTACATAACTCACAGTCATATTGCTTAAAGACTTTTTAAGTTAAAATAGGCTTACACCATTTTGAATATTTCCTAAAACAATTTCACCTCTTTCACTTCTATCTAAATCATGGTTGAAAATAATGAAGAGTTCTAGCATTTTGTTGCCAGAAAACGGGACTTTTCCAACAGTATAAAAGGGCTTTTCACTAGAAGTAACTTTCAGAAACAAACACCTAAAGGCCAACGTACTATCATTTATTTTGAATTTTCAGCGCATCTTAAATTTTTTTTCTTCAGTTGCTACCCACATGCCATTGATCAGCAACCTCCTTTATTTTTGAGCTCCTAGATTTTCTAAAGTATGGCTTTTACAGCCAAACATACTCCAAGCAGAGTAAGCTACGTTTAACTACCCAACTTGTAGAAAAAGAGGTTTCAATAAAAATGATAGAAAACTTAATGGAAACAGTCCCAATCATATATTGTACCTAAGGAAAATGTCTCCAAATGATAGATTTTTAAGAAAGGTTAAGAACTATACATTCCACAGAAATGAGTTATGTGCAATGTTTTGTAAACTTGAATCACTTTATAAATGTTGGAGAAAAAGTTTTAATATCCAATTTTCATTTATTCCAGGATACAATGTCAGAAAACAGATAAAAATTATTATTTCTCTAATATCCTGAAATTTAACTATATTTTTTAATTTCTTGGTAATTTTTTCCTAGTACATAAGTATCATTCACTGAAGGACTCATATAAATTATAATTTCTCTAATAATCTTTTAAGTCTTCTGTATATTCTAATTTTTTGGTAGTTTTTTTCTAGCATGCATGTTTTACTGAAGTACTCATATAAAAATAAATATTGCTTATAGGCATGCAGATGACTTCAAATATTTCTGTACTTCACAGTGAATTGCTCATTCACCTGAGTGTTTAACAGTGTCAATGTGCTCAACATTATCATATTTAATTGAATAGTTCAACAAGATAATATGCAGGGCACACACCATTCTGTGAAATCATTCAATACATTAAGCTCACAATAAATAAAGCAACACTTAAATACAATACAGGGGACTTAGAGAAAATTATGCAAAATAAGAAGGAAGAACAAGAGACAAGAAAGAGAGAATTTTGTGATAAAAAGGGAAGGTGGATGGATGTCTGGGAAGAGATTTCTAAAGTCTGATTAACATGACCACTTTAACCTCATTTTCTTAAATGACACCAAAAATAAATACAACTCAAGAAGAAAAGAGATTACATTTGAATATTACAGACATGTAAAGTGAGCACTATTGCTGGAGCTTTAATCTAGAGAAGGGGTTTAGACAAACTTTTTCTATAAAGGGCCAGAGAGTAAAAATTATATGGCTTTTTGGGCTCTCTGAAAGCAGCCACAGAGGATACAGAAACGAATGAATGTGGCTGTGTTCCAATACAACCTTGGATACAAATCAGATTGTAGGCCACCATTGGTCCATGGCCTTATACCACTGGTCTATAATGTAAATAGTGAAGATAACTCATCCTTAAGCTTGGATGGTGTAAAATCTCATGGAGGATAGAGTCAGGCCATTTCATTAGGGATCCAGGGGTCCAGTGACACCTTTAGAGGTCATTCTTTTTTTTTAATGGAGTAGCCTAAAGCACTAATTGTATCAAACTTATGCAATTGTGTTATAAATTACAATCATTTCTGAATGATCTCAAGATATTTATTTTCTTTCTGACATTTTACATATCCTAATTCAATGTTCATTTCTAGATATTTTTTAACATGCATTATAGGAAAGAAGCTTAAAGATATCCCTCTCACAGAAGTACGGAGGCTGGGTGAAAAAGATGAATGGATTAAGAAAAAATCCTCATAGACAGTCAACACTATGTTAATTACCAGAGGGAAAGTGAGGTAGGTATGGGAGGCAGGACAGGGTATAAGGGAGGCTAAATGATAATGGAAGGAGACTTGACATGGGGCGGTAAACACACAATATAATGAACAGATCATGTATTGTAGAATTCTGGCCCTGAAACTTATATAAATAAAACTTTCAACTAACACGAAGTAACAATGTATCAGTCTTTACTTTCAGAATATGTTTTAAAATTTCAAGTTATACAAATTAATTATATCCCATTATTAAACTTACTAAGATAATTAATATATTATGTAATGATGTAGAATGATCTTTGTTCTATTCATTCTATGGGTATTTATTGATCAAGGACAATATCCTTAATATTGTCAGTTTTGTTAACTATTAATGGACTATGAATCATAATAATAGTATCTCTATGTTTCTCACTCCTAGGACCAATACAGATGCTCTTGCAGATTATCCCCATAACTGTGGAAGCTTTGGCAATAGGTTTAGGAATCTGAGGTACCAGGACTTGCATTTCAGCTTTTTCACTGGTTAAATGTGTGACCTCAGATTATGATCTGAACTTCATTTTCCAGAAACATAAGATAATAACAATAATGCCCAATGTAGGTGACTGTTATAAGGAATAAGAAGCATCCTCTTTGGAGTTCAATATATGTTTTTTTCCCTTCTTTCCTTATCCTAAATGAATGATTCTTAGAGTGCAAAAATATCAGAAATCCTTTTTATCAGAGAACAACTAGTACAGAGAGAAAAAAAAGAAGCCATTGGGAATAAAGCCATTTAAAAGAAGAACCAAATTTTTATTGTAATTAAACAGGGTCAATGGACTAATTGGGACATTACTCTGAAAAAATGTGATTAAAATTATGGATATAACTTTATCTTGTATTTAACAAAATAAATTTAATCCTGTAAGTACAATCATTTGCTAATTCATAGAACAAAAGAAGGGATTATGTTCATGGAGAAGGAAGTATAACTTCTTCGGATAAAATATGCAATAATATAATATGACATAAATGAGGTCATTCTCTTTATATTTCAAATTTTTAGCCAAAAGGATTATTTCTGCAAAAGAAATTACAGAGCATTTAAAACAAAAAGTCCCTCAAAGCAAATAAATAGTGGCTAAAGTTTAAGGGCTAGCTGATACTTAACCAATTATAGGACACAAATCTATTTCAGATATACACATATCCTCTTCTGACCTGAAACCACATTTTCTTAATTACAACAGTAAAATGTTAGGTGAAATATTTTTGTATTAAAAAACTCTTTGTAAATGTTAGGTAGAAATAGTTTGATTGTTATTTTTATATACAAAGTATGGGAACAGCCATTTGAAGATATCTTATTGCTAAATTATCTTTGTTTGAAAGATATTTAAAACTTTGGGGAAAACATATGAAATGATGTTCCTGTAACTGTGCTTACAAACTCACACTTGGTTGTTATGATGTTATCCATGATTAACCTTATTAATATAATTAGCAAAGAACTTAAATATGATCTACAACTTTCTCAGAAATTAATTTACTTTATCATTAAAAATGGATTTTTTCACCCTGGTTGGTATGGTTCATTGGATTGAGCGCTGGCCTGAGAATGAAAGGGTTAATGGTTCGATTCCCAGTCAGGGCATATGCCTGGGTTGCAGGCCAGGTCCCTGGTAGAGGGGCACATGAGAGGCAAACACACATTGATGTTTCTTTCCCTCTCTTTTCCCACCTTCAGTCTAAAAACAAATAAATAAAATCTTTTAAAAAATGGACCTTTCTTAGACAATACAGTAAGCATATAATAATATATCTTAATGTATTTTAAAAATTGGCACAATTGTTATAAAATAGCAGGATAATTATAGAAGTTGAAAATATGAGGTCAAAAGATATGGTAGATACATAAAACATATTTACAGTTTTTACCTATAATTGGAAAATTAAGATCACACAATGCAATGTATGCTTCATTCTCCTTGGATATATTTTGTTTATTTTTTCTTCATAGTGCATGCCATAGTACCTACATTTTGACACAGTCTGAACAAACCAAGAAACTATTTGCTGTCACAGTGAGTAGTTTGGAACCCAAAATTAGATTATTTATTTAGATATTAAATTATATCTCCCTCAGTGAATGGGAAATTCAGTTATAATAAAAGGAGCAGATTTGGTGACCCTTTCTGTGATTACACCTTGAATGCAAATGTTTCTAACTCATTAATGACTATCATTTTCCTAAATAAGTGATTATATTTGGCAACTTATTGCCCACTTAAGTGAAACTAGTACCACATATGCATTTTCATAAAATATGTAAGTGGAGTAAAATCTCTAATGTAAAATATAAATGGAATCAGTGAAATTCTATGTTTTTTAATATGTATATATACCATATTATCATGAATTAAGTGGAACAAGATTTTACAAATATAAGTATATAATTTACAGGAGGTATCTAAAATTACACAAGGATTCTGATAAAAGCAGTAAAATAATGTACCACATTATGCTACTTAAAAATTACTGAAAATTTCAATTAAATGTGGACTGTAAAAAGGAGGAAAAATACTTAGTTAATCATCAGCATTGTCAAGAAGTTAATTGTATTGACTGATGAAAATTCACACACGGCCAGTGCAAGACTGAAGAAGTAGCATTATTTTTGCTAGTTTGTAGAACTCAAGATAATCTTTAATGAGGAGATTCATAAGTAAAATTTAAGAAGAATAGATGAAAATATATCCCTCTATATTGAATAGGGACAAGACTAAGGATAAGGAAAGCTCACTGCTACCTGAGAATAGTTTTAGACCCTGTGAAGAAGACTGCAATAAAATCTAATAGTTGAAATAAAACTTTAAGAAAAAAATAAAATAGAAACTGTTTGGCAGTCTATATTGACTGGCCACCATCCTGAAGTCATGTCCATCTCGCACAAACCAGTTAGTGAGTAGCCAACATCGAGAAGGCTGATCAAATCTGCAGTCCTCTGCACGCTGCTGTCCTGTAGATGCGGGCTTCTGCCTCCAACCCACAGCTCCCTGCGCAAAAGCAAGCCTGGCACCACAAGTTCAGCATTCTATTCCCAGAATCTTTCTAGATTTAGTTTCCCTACTGCTATGAAAAGCAAAATTGCCCTTTTAAGCATTTTTACTGCCTTACAATTTTTATATAAATGAATGTTTTCTTTTTTGGAATAAATGGTTACTTTAAATGATAGAACTTTATGGTACATTGATTATAGAGGTCTTCAATTCTCAATATTTCAGCCTCCATTATTCTATAAACATCACTTTTCTTAACCCTAGCACTTTAGTCTCAAAAAATACCAAGGAGGAAAAAGTAACTAGAAGTTCATGAGATATTCTGAGAAACAATATTGAAAAAATAGGATAATTTACTGGTAAATTATCATTGAAAACCATTGCATTGTAACCTGTTCTGAAATATAAGCTTTTTGAGGGTAAGACTGTATCCTTTAAATGATGGTATATATTTGCACTTATATAAAACAAAAATAATAGCAATTTTAATAAGTTCTTTGCTCATTTATAAATGAAATACAAGTATACAGTTTCATGTTTGGATCTGCTTATTTATTATGAATGTGGCTTTAAAGGCAATACATTTCTGTGTCAAATAAGCACAGATGACACTTCAGGCTGTTTCACGTCCCCACGGGTCTTATGATAGCTTTCTGCATGCCACATAACAGTCTCTGTGACATTCAGGCTTGGATGTCAACCAACTTTTTAAAGTTAAATGTAGACAAGACTAAATTATTACTCATAGGGTCTCCTCAACATCCATCTTTATATTTCTTTTTAGTCCTTCTGTCTGACATCTACTACATCCCCCTCAATGCCTCAGAACACTGAACATATTTTAGATGCTGAGCTTTGTTTTTGATGTCCATATTAATCAGGTTGCAAAGTCATCTTATTATCATCCTAGAAGCCTTTCTAGGATACATCTTGTTGAGTCTCCAAGGAACAGAATAATGCTCAGATGTGCTTCTGTTATTTCTTGCCAGGATTACTGTAATTCATTATATTCTGGTCTACCTGTCACCTCTGCTCTTAGCTACTTACAGCAAGTACAGACTCCAGTAATGTGTGAAGGCATACAAAACCACAATATCTGATCACATTACTTTAGCAAAGAGGAAATTCTGCTTGTCTCTAGAAAAGCAGTGAATTGTTTTAAGCCTTTATTCCATACAAACATGACAGGGTTCTGAACTACAATCAAGTGACTTGTTAGAAATAACTACTATTTTTCTTAGCAAAAGTGCTACACATTGTAAATATTCATTCCCAAAACCAAGGTTACCTCACAGAAAATGTAATAGTTATGATCCTAAAAGGTTGAATAATTATCATTTTATAAATTGATTTCCATTTTTAATGAACTTGGGAGGAAAGCTTATTATTTAAAAGAATCTTGTTAAAAATTACATATGATTTTATAATGCAAATAATTACTACTACATTTATTTATTTGTACCATAAACTTGGATATTAGTGACAGGGTGTTAGGCTTAAGAAGGCAAGGAACACCTGCGCTGATGCTGTAAAAGGAAACAGCCACCTTCGTTTCAGTCTTCATTCTGAACTGTAAATAAGTAACCCCAGGAAAGCTAGCAAAGCAGGGGCAGATTTACAATACTGTCCCTCATCCAGGCAATCAGAGAAATGAACCAAAATGAACAATAAGATATATGCATTGTTTATTTCATATATGATTAATTTGTACATTTACATTTCTTTGTTTTAGGGCTTGTATCAACAGATTACTTTCTTTCACTTATGTTATTCTGTTTCAGTGTCAAAAGAGCATCATCAGAAATCTCCTCCTTATAAAACTGAAGCACTTTACTTAATCTTCTATGTCAAATCTGACTTGTAAGGTTCACAAATGTGGCAAGATGAGTCTGTCTCCACATCACCTCCATAAAAGGAATAAACAATGAGAAGGCAAAAGACATGCTACACTCTCCCTGCCCATATCCCTTAACTATTGAAGACACCTTTTATGGTAGACTTCTAACATTATATATGAGCAAGTTGTTACATAACATTGCAATTCATCTGTCAAAAAACGCTTGCCCAGATAATAAACTTGAAAAATGGCAATATCTCCCAGGATCATTACTTGCTTTAGAAATTGGTATACTGGAACAGAACCACAGAAATGGAGATCACATGGAGGGTTAACAACAGGGGAGTGGGAGGAGGAGAGAGGGGGAGAAGGTACAGAGAATAAGTAACATAGATGGTGGGTAGAAAATAGACAGGGGGAGGGCAAGAATAGTGAGGGAAATGTACAAGCCAAAGAAGTTATATGTATGATACATGAATATGAACTAAAGGGGGGTGGGAGGGGGTGTGCAGGACAAAGGGGATTGAAGGGGGGAAATGGGACAACTGTAATAGCATAATCAATAAAATATATTAAAAATAGAAGAAAAGAAATTGGTATACTGTGACCTCTGGCCAAGATGGAGGCGTAGCTGGACAGGCTGTGCCTCCTCTCACAGCCAAGATTAAGGACAACAAAAATATAGAACCAAAAAAAAAAAAAAGAAGAAGAAGAAAACTCAACCAGGACAGAGATAAAATTGAATTGTGCGGGAGTCCAACAACAATTCACCCAGTCCAGTAAGAGGGGCGGAGTCAGTGGCCTGCGGAATCTGCCGGTGGTGGAGTCTGGTCGCAGCAGGATAAGATGGGCATTCAGTCACTCCAGGCACACAGGCGGCGGCATTGCCAAACGCAAGGAGGACGAGAGGGGCACATGGGGCGGCTTGTCGTGGACACACATTCATGCACAGATAAACCAGGCAGAAATAGGCGGCAAGACAGACTGCGCAACGCAGGACCCCAGCGCTGGGAAGTGAAGCCTAACAGCACCCATTGAAAATACTTGCAGGGGTTGAGGTGCCGGGAGGGAGTCCCAGCCTCACAGGAGAGTTCGTTGAGGAGACCCACGGGGTCCTGGAGCGTGCACAGGCCCACCCACCCAGGAATTAGCACTAGAGGGATCCAGTTTGCTTGGGGGAAGTGGCAGAAGTGACTGGAATATGAGAGAGAACAGAGCAAGCGCCACTGTTCCCTCTCAGACCTTGTCCCAACATCCAGCATCACAACCCAGCAACTGGGCTGCTCTGCCCTGGTGAACACCTAAGGCTCCGCCCCTCACTACCTAACAGCCAGGACCAGACAAAAAACAAACAAACAAACAAAAAACAAGGTTGGCTCAAATGGGGAAACAGACTGGGGCCCTGGAGCTAATTCATATGAGTGACCAAGAGTTGGTCAACCTGTCAGATGCAGAGCTCATAGCACTGGTACCAACCTATCAGATGCACAGTTCAAAGCTCTGGTGATTAGGAAGCTCACAGAATTGGTTGATTTTAGTTGCAAATTAGAGGAACAAATGGAGGCTACACTAAGTGAAATGAAGAAAAACGCACAGGGAACCAATAGTGATGGGAGGAAAACTGGGACTCAAATCAATGGAGTGGACCAGAAGGAAGAAAAAAACAACCAAACAGAAAAGAAGGAAGAAACAAGAATTCAAAAAAAATGAGGAGAGGCTTAGGAACCTCCAGGACATCTTTAAATGTCCCAAAATCCAAATTATAGGGGCACCAGAAGGGGAAGAAGAAGAGCAACAAGTGGAAAACTTATTTGAACAAATAATAAAGGAGAACTTCCCCTATTGGGCAAAAATAGACTTCCAGGAAGTCCAGGAAGCTCAGAGAGTCCCAAAGAAGTTGGACCCAAGGAGGAACACACCAAGGCACATCATAATTACATTAGCCAATATTAAAATTAAGCAGAGAATTCTAGAAGCAGCAAGAGATAAGGGGGCAGTCACCTACAAAGGAGTTCCCATCAGACTGTCAGCTGATTTCTCAAAAGAGATCTTTGCAGGCAAGAAGGGGCTGGAAAGAAGTATTCCAAGTAATGAAAGCCAAGGACCTACATCCAAGATTGCTCTATCCAGCAAAACTTTCATTTAGAATGGAAGGAAAGATAAAGTGCTTCTCAGATAAGGTCAAGTTAAAGGAGTTCATCATCACCAGGCCCTTATTATATGAAATGTTAAAGGGACTTATCTAAGAAAAAGAAGATAAAAAATAGGTCAGTAAAAAGACAGCAAACTCACAGATATTAACAACCTACACCTAAAACAAAAGCAAACTAAGCCAACAACTAGACCAGGAGCAGGAGGAACACAGAAATGGAGCTCACATGGAGGGTTTGCAACAGGGGAGTGGGAGGAGGAGAGAGGGGGAAAAGGTACAGAGAATAAGTAGCATTGACGGTGGGTAGAAAATAGACGGGGAGTACAAGAATAGTGTAGGAAAAGTAGAAGCTAAAGAACTTATGACACATGGACATGAACTAAAGGGGGGGGAATGTGGGTGGGAGGGGGTGTGCAGGAAGGAGGGGAATGAAGGGGGAAAATGGGACAACTGTAATAGCATAATCAATAAAATATAATTAAAAAAGAAATTGGTATACCAAAGGGAGACAAAAAGCAAAGTACATATTCATGCTAATATTCAAAACAGATGGTGGTGGGCATGGACAATGTTGAAAATAAGAAGAATCTTGAAACTAAAATCATCCTTGAGAAAAAAGACATTGAAATTCTCTTGAAAACCAGTGAAACCTATCATCTAAAAACTCTATTATACAGTTTTTGGAGTTAACCAAGCATGTAGGCAGTAAGCTTTGGAAGACCAATCCCTTATTAAATTTTTTTTTTCAAAAGAGGAGAAGAGGGAAAGAAACATTAATGTGAGAGAGAAACATCGATTGGTTGCTTTTCATACACACCTTGACCAGGAACCAAACCTTCAACCCACATATGTGCCCTGACAAGGAATTGAATCAACGACCTTTAGCTTTGCAGGCAGACACCCAAACAACTGAGCTACACTGGCCAGGGCCCTTAATAAAACATTTTTATTAAAGTAAAGTTAAAGGTTTCTATAAGAATAATCATCAGCCCAGGGTCCTACAGTAGTTTAAATCTTATCCTGCAGCCTTAAATTCAGGATTATCCTCTCCTCTTATGCATAGCCTCCTTCTTCAATTTCTTTCCTTACAATCTCCAAAAAAAAAATGACAGTTCCAACAATAAAAGCAGAGACAGCATCTTCTTTCACCATTAACTATTTTTCCCTCTGAGTATTCCATCTTCAACACCATCCTTGATTGGCAGCAAGGTTGTCATATTTCCAACATTCGGTTGATCATAAAGGCTTTTTCACCTCTACATGAATCAAAAACATACCAACTAAGATACTTTGAGAATTCCAGACACTTTGAAAGGAATTTCTTAGTACAAGGGCTGAGCATTTTCCCTTCTTCAAGCCAGGAAACACTAGATACCCTGACCCTGTAAACAAATTTGCAATGTCCATTTACTCATTTCTTCATTTACTAACATTTTTATTAAGCAATATTAGAATATCTACAATACAACCTAAGTACAACTTTAAAGTGCTATCAAAGTAAGAAAAATCATAATGTTTACCATGTTATTTACTCAAAACAGTCATCATGACAAAGAACACACTTTTTAATACTTCAAACATTTCACAGTTTCATATATGTTAAACTTAGTGACAGGGACTCTTATCCTCTTACAAATGTTTAGGTCCTCTTCAGTGTTAATCTACACCTGTAGATGTCATGCCAGGAGCTGGGTATAACACTGTGAATTGAACAGGTAAGGTCCCCCTCCTTAAGAACATAGAAAAAAAATAAAGATGATTACAAATTGTGATAAATGCCACAAGAAAATGCCATTTATTATAATAAATGAGAAACTTCCCTTAGATGCAATGGCTATGAATTCCTCTCTGAGGATGTGGCATTTAAGCTGATAACTAAAGGATGATAATAAACTTGCCTTTTGAAGAGAAGGCAATAGCATCTTGGCAGTTGAAGAGGCCATAGTAAAAGTCCAGTGAAGGGAAGGGGCTTGAAATTATCAAGGTAAACAGTATGATCAAAGTATTGAGACTGAGAAAAAGATCAAGACAAGTTTGTAAAGAGAAGCAGAACAGCTGAGGATCCATGAACTAAATAAAGCTGTGATAAGTGCTTCCAATGTCATCCAATAGAAAGTACTGAAAGAATTTAACAGGAAAGTCAAAGTGATATGATCTATGTTCTTAACTAGTCGTTCTGGCTGCCAAGTGTAGATTGAGAAATAATACTGTGAGGATCCTCAATTTTTAATTTGATAAATTGAGTGGATTGTTTCTTCAGAAACAGTGAAACTGCTGAGATTAAGAGTCTGAAGGGATGAGATAAATGGAATTGGTAACAATATACACAACTTTCTTTTGGACATTCAAGTTTGAGATGTCTATGAGACACTCAAGAAGTGATATAAAGTAGACAGTTTGGATACAGAAGTGTGAACTTAAAGACATAAGAGTTTAAAATAGAAATTGGGGAGTCAAGAGCATATATAGTATATTTAAAACCAAAGGTTTACTGGAAATGGTCTATAAAGTAGGTTAACATAGAGAAGAGATAAGAGATCAGGCCAATCCCAGGGTATTCTTTATATAACATCTTGGGGGAAAAAGACAGTATATAGGAGAAGAGGCAGGAAAAAGAAAATGAAGTGAGAGGAACATTTCAAGAAGAAAGGAGTGGTCAGATGTTGCTGTATGCTGAAAAAAAATCAGAGGTGAAAATTCTCCACTAGACTTGGCTAATGCACCACGGCTGCCTCTGACATCAGGGGCAAGGGCAGTTATCGTGACGTGATAACAGGAAATCAGAAGGAAGGTTGGTATTCGATAAATTGTGGATGACCATCTGGAGAGAGCATATTTATTCCATATATTATGGCTCATTATTTGACAGCAAGATACATATAAATAAAACGAAAAATTCACTAGAAAGATCATGTTATCATAAAATACTAATTAATGACATAAAGTGAGGGGGGGCTATTGTATACACGTATATACTGAGTTCTGTACAATACTCTAGGTTTAGGGATTAAAATACCCAGGGATTTCAAAGAGAACTTAATTTAATTTGATCTGTTTTTCAGATAATAGCAGTTCTTCATTCTGCTCCCATGTAAGGATGAGTTTATTTTTAAAAAAGCAGCTATAAGCTATTTTCTCAAAAAAGAATTCTGCAACAAAAAGAAAAAAATAAGTATAGTGTGACATATATATAGATGAAGAATATATTATCCAATAATATAAAATATTAGATGACAAGCACTGAGCACTCTCAGGAAAATGAAAACTTGGCCTCAATATTTTAAAAAATATAAAAGGAGAAAGAGTAAAGGAAAAATAAGTTAGAAGAACTAAAGAAATATTTTAAGGAGAAAAATTATGTCATTGTAAAACTTAAATATTACTAGAACCAGCTGAAGAATCAGCAATGCTACAAACTAAACTGAATCTATGATGTGAAGAACAAGCGTAAGAAAAGCACAATTATAAACTGGTAAAATCAACCAGAAAGGAGACTGTACAATTAAATCCAACAAATACACTGTATCTATGGGTTTCACATCTGTATATTCACCCAACTATGGATCAAAAATATATTTTTTATTTACTTCAATTGAATTTATTGGGGGGACATTGCTTAATAAAATTATATAGGCTTCAGGTAAACAATTCTACAGTACATCATCTCTAGATTGCACTGTATATTCACCACCCCAGGTCAAGTCTCCTTACATCATCATTTACCCCCCATACCCTCATACACAAATTTTTAAATGTTACATTGTTGCTGACATGTACAGCACTACGAAGATAAGCCTACAATATTTGTGTCTGTACTGAACATGTGCGAACTTTTTCCCTTGTCATTATTCACTAAAAAATCCAGTGTAATAACTATTTATAAGCATTTACATTGTATTAGGTATTATAAGTTATCTAGAGATGATTTCAAGTATGTGGGAGGATGTGCATAGGTCATATTAAATACTATGCAATTTTATATCAAGGACTTGAGCATCCATAGATTTTGATATCTGGAGGGCATCCAGAGAGTCTTAGCTCCTTCAACTAATAGTAAAAAAATGGCTATACTGCTTATCTGTTATATGTAATAATATGTGTAATATGTGTGTATTACACAAGAAATAATTAGTTGAAAGCAGCCTCTATTCCGAGATAACCAAAGTGGAAATGAGAATATTAAAATATGGGGAATATATAATAGGAAAGTGATGATTTTTCTATATTAACTTGGTTATTTTAAATTTTGGAAAAGAGTTCTACACTTGGGTAAACAGAAGTGTAAGTTCTCAAAAAAGCTTTATGGACTTTATGAGTTAACTTCAGGAAAAAATGCAAAGATCCTTTTTATCTCAAGTAACCTAATATCATTCAACATTAATATTAAAATATGAAAAAGGCATAAAACTAAATGTAGGTGAGTGAGGTTCTTAGGAAGATAAATATATAGCTGTAAGTTTTATCTACTTCAAAAAGTTGAAAATTCCAATAGTAGAAAATCAAGTAATGATAAATTTATATTCTTACATAAGAAAACTTTGGTCTTAAAGTTACTGTTTAATAACATGACTATTTCACAAACCTTTGCCTACAGTTTTCACATCTATAAGATAAACATCTTTATCTGTCTCAAGTGAAGATATTGTTTAGAAAAGTGGTTTGATTTGGTTTTTTAATTGCTTCTATAATAAACTGTGAATATATGGACAGTCAATAAAATTTCCTGGATGGAACCAAAATTTTTGAGGATTGGCATGGATAAGGATGAGAAGAAATAAAGTAGTGGTCAATCATACACTAGAAGCCACCATGGTTACCCTTAAAAAACATTTAAAATATAAACATTTGCATTGATGTTATCTGCCGATAGTTTCAGTTCTTATGTAATTATTTTCTAAATTATTTTATATCAGGTTTTCAAATATATATATCTCTCTCTACAAGGTCAATAAAGATTAATGAAAAAGAGTAAGAGCTTTGCATTTGAGAGATTCTAGCTTTCCCTGATTGAGATTTAGAGACAATTTCTTTAAGTATGAGGTGCTCCAAATATGAGGTGCCTTATTTATAAGATGTGTAAAAGTACTCACACTATAGGGTTACTGGAAGAATTAAATGAGATGGTATTAGTTTAGCCCAGCCTAGGCCTGGCACAGAAGCAGCAGCAGTAATTGTTAAATGTTTTTAGTAATATTAGTAATAATTACGTAACCTTTTATAGTTCTGTAACTATTCCTACAAAAGTATGGTATAGTTTAAAAATAAATATACATTATTGTAAATTTTGTCAATAATTTAAATGTGAACTCTGTAAGGAAAAAGTACAAAAGAACTCTGTATTTATTACTAGCTTAACAATGTATTCCAATTGCAGTTCTACTTAGCTATATAATGATGATAAAACTAAACTTCTATTTACTTTCATTTCATAAGAAAATTATACACACACACATATGTAAGTATCACTCTAGACTTCAGTTACTAAAAGCTGCAAAGCACTAAGTATGAAGTATTAGTTACAAATTAAAAACCTGAGCCCTGGCCAGGTGGCTCAGTTGGTTGGGGCATTGTCCCATATCCAAAATGCGGGTTTGATTCAGGTAAAGACATATACATAGGTTGCAAATCCATCCCAGTAGGGGTGCAAACAGGAGGCAACCAATCAATGTTCCTCTCTCACATGATGTTTCCCTTTCTGTCTTCTGTCTTATTTTCCCCATCTCTCTCTCCCTCCCTCCCTCCCTCCTTTGCTCCCTCCCTTTACCTCTCCCCCCTTCTCTGCCCCTTCCTCTTGCTCTAAAATTAATAAAAAACATATTTTGTGAGTATTTAAAAAACATGAAAATTACAATATACAATAAAATATTATTTAATGTATTTCAGATGAATAAAATAGTCAGAAATCCCTTCTTCAAATTTCAAATGGTATTTAACTCAGATAGGAAATAGAAAACTAATAACAATGTGATTTTCTCTTCAAAGTTTTAATAAAATTCTTATTATAGAAATAGTGCCTCTGAATATATTTAGTAATTTCAATTTGTGTAGTAGTTTTAATTTTCAAACTCTTTGTTTCTGTTGCAGCACTTCTTCATATTATTTTTTTCCTCTTACTACTGAACTCTCAAGAAAAGACACATATGAACACAGATCAAACAAGGAAATATTTTCCTTGGCTTTACTCCTGAAATCACTTAATCAGTTTCTTTGAATCATAACCTCTAAATTCCCGAAATTTCTTGACTGCAACAGTTACATATTTAAAATATTACAAGTAGTAGGAAAAATTAATCTATAACGTCATAAAGATTGCCCATTAGCCACATGTACTATTACTAATAACTATGAAAATGGAGCTTTGATTGACTGTGGCAGTGGTGGGTAATGGGATAAGGGAGAGCAACGGGGGAAAAAAAAGTGGGACAACTGTACCTGAACAACAATAAGAAAGAAAGAAAGAAAGAAAGAAAGAAAGAGCGAAAGAAAGAAAGAAGGAGCTTTGAAAAAATTCTGACTACAAACTAAATACCTATAAATTTGGTTTAACATACATATTTAGATCCAAAATTACAAATGTGAAGAATATATTATCATAAAATATAAATATTACATTTGGTATTTTTATTTCCTAAGACTTTCTTAAACACAGGAGATAATGCTAGACAAAATATATAAGTTATGACCACATAACTTATATGTGAATTCTGGATAAACTTAAACACAGAAGCCCAAAGATTTAACTACATAATTAAAATATCCTTTGCAAAAAATTTTCCATAATGAAAACTAAAAGAAAAATGTAATTTAGGGAAATATTTGTTACTTTAATAGAAAGTAAATAGTTAGTACTTTAGTGCACAGAATGCATTTAGTAATCAATAAATAATGCTCATCAAATAGCGAAACAAACATCAGACAAGATTTTTTTAAGAAGGAATTCTTAAAAAAATTCACAGAAGTGTCCATACCACCCACAGCCATCTATAGATTTATTGTAATCTCTATCAAGATTCCAATGACATTTTTATAGAAGTAGAAAAAAAATCTAAAATTTGTATAAAACCACAAAAGGCCCTAAATACCCATCAATTCTGAAAAAAGATGAACAAAATGAGAGGCATCACGCTTCCTGATTTTAAGCTATATCATAAAGTTATAATAATCAAAACAGTATGATACTGGCATAAAAACAGACACATAGAGCAATGGAACAGAATCATGAGCCTAGAAATAAACTCATGCATATATGGTCAGCTAATATTGGACAAGGGAGCCAAGAATACCCAATGGAGAAAAGACAATCTCATCAATAAATGCTGCTGCAAAAATTGAATGTTCACTTGTAAAAGAATGAACTAGACAGAGTCCTTTTCTACACCACTCACAAAAATAAAGTCCAAATGGATTAAGGACTTAAATGTAAGACTAGAAACCATAAAACTCCTAGGAGAAAAAAGGAAAAAACATCCTTGACATGGGTTTGGGCAATAATTTTTTGGACATTACACCTAAAGTACAAGCAAGAAAATAAAAAATAAATAGATGGAACTACATCAAACTAAAATGCTTCTATATACCTAAAGAAACCATTAAAAAAATACAAAAACCTAAGGCATGGGAAGAAAAGATTTACAAACCATATATTTGAAAATATATTTGTTACCCAAAATATATTTTTAACAACTCATACAACTCAAATAATCCAAGAACCTGAATAGACGTTTTTCCTAAGAAGGTATACAAATAGCCAACAGTTATAGGAAAAGGGGTTTAAGATCATCAGTCATTAGGGAAATATAAATCAAAACCACAAGATATCATCTCTTACCTGTTCAAATGGCTATCATCAAAAAGACAAGAGATAACAAATGCTGATGAGGATGTACAGAAAAGGGAATCTTTGTACATTATGAGTGGAATTGTAAATTGGTGTGGCCACTGTGGAAAACAATACTGAGGTTCCTCATATGATCCAGCAATTCCACTCCTGGGAATATATCCAAAGGAAATGAAAACACTGTGTCAAAGAAATACCTGCACCCCACCCCCTATGTTCATATTAGCATTATTTACAATAGCCTAGACATGGAAACAACTTAAGTGTCCATCAATGGATTAATGGATAAAGAAGATGTGGGGGGGGTGTGTTTGTGTATCATTCAACCATTTAAAAAAAAAGAAGGAAATTCTGTTATTTGTGACAACATTGATGGACCTTGAGAGCATTATGCTAAGTGGAATAAATCAGACAGAGAATGACAAACACTATATGAACATACTTATATGTGGCATGAACAACACAAGTAATAACAAGTGAATCCTCTTGAAAAAGGAACCCTCATTTACTGAAGGTGGGAATGTAAGCTTGTATAACCACTATGGAAAACAATATGGAGGTTCCCCACACAATTAACAGAGTTGCCATATGACCCAGAAACTCCTCTTCTGGGTACCTGAAAATTTTGAAAATATTTATTTATAAAGATACATGTACCCCTATGTTCACTGCAACATATTCACGGTGGCTAAGACAGACAACTGTATGACAGTTACCAGAGAGAACTGGGGGCTGGAAGGAGGTAGTAAAAGGTAAAATGGGTCAAATATATGGTGAGAGGAGATTTGAATTTGAGTGGTAAACACACAATGCAATATACAGATGAGGCATTACAGAATTATTCACTTGAAACCTATAAAATGTATCTGATTTTTAAAATATATAGCATATTAATTATTCTGTGTAAAAAAATAGCACATCCCTATTAATTAGGTGATAGATCTATATAGGCGCATTTATGTATAGGGTATGCATGTGTGTATGTTATTAGGTACTTATATGTGTTTATATGCATGTTTATATTTATACATAAGTACAATATATGTAGCATGCATGTAATAAATGTGTAGTATGTGCTGTGTACATGTGGAGATACAGCTCTATACTATGATGCTATCTGTTCCTGGGGTGGAAAATTAAAGGATAAGAACAGAGCTGGAAGAGCTAAAAATCACTGCACTTTAAAAAGCAAGGGCTCACAGTGAATAGTCATATTTATACAAAAGTGTAAATATGTATAGGTTTAATAAGAATTTCAAAATTATCCCCCAAATCTGCTGATTTATAGTATGGGGATGATACTTTTCAAAAGAAAGAAGGTCTTCACCAATTAACATCATTAATTTGTTTCTACTTGGTGGTAAAAATGAAGCAGCACACTTCTACATGTACATATTTGCACATGTTTGCATGAGCCAAAAGAAAGCCACACCAGCACGATGATGTTCACTTGGGGAGAGGGGCACATGCAGTTGGGACAGGTCCCATGGCCAGATGGATGATGACTATCAGTTTATGTGTACTTACTACAAAGACAATGTGCTCAATATGTTAAAACCTATTTTAAAAATTTACTGACATATCGGATATGACATATCAAGAGCCTTAAAAATGCTCATTTCCCTTGTTACAGTAATTTTCCTACTAGTAACTTTTCTTAAGAAATAATTACAGGGAGTTGATACAGTTTTCTTGTATCCATGTGCAGACAAGCCTAGGGGGTTAAAATCAATATGTGGAGGGGCCCCCTCATTCAAGATGAGTGAGGTAAGGGGATCCTGAACTCAACTCCTAACACCAATCTACAGGTACACATGGAACCACTTACTCTGAAAAAAACCCTAAAAATTAGCTGGTGATACCTAGACTCCTAATTGGGCCAATAGCAGAAGGTCCACATGGAAGCAGGTAGGAGAGGCTGGGACACAACCTCACCACAAACTCCACACCCCATTGGGTCCCACTGTCTAGAGGAAACATAAACCCAACACCGATGTTTGAGGACTGAAGGGTTGCAACTTACATTGGGCCATCACCAACTATTAAGACCTGGACCTGAGGGACTAGCCCCCGGAATGGTTAGCTTTGGAAACCAAGGTAAGAGACTAGACCAACCCGAGCACCGGCGTGCACACAAGGACTCACCTGGTGCAGGCCCAGTGTGGGCATCAATTGAGGGGCGCATGAACTTGGCGTGGGCGAGGCTGTCTGCTTGTCTGCCTATCTGTCCAGCGTCGGCTTGAGAGGCGAGCATCTGGGTTGACACACATTTGGGGCCTGCTAGATGCTGTCTGGGATGGAGACCGGTGGGTGCTATCTTCCCACACTCTTCCCCATCTCGTTCTTTTTCTGGGGTACCATTTTTTAAGTAGAGGATTTCTGCCATGCTCCAGAACACCAGTATCCCCTGGACAGAGCTTCGACACGCATCTGCTGCCCTGGTTTCTGCTGCTAGCTGCCACCAGTGACATCTCTCTTCCGTGGCCTTGCTCTGGTGGCCAGTGTTGCTGTCTGTTGTAGGGTCCACAGGACTGTAAATAGCAGAGAAAGAGTTCTTAAGTAGTCAGCACCTGGAGGCAACATACCTCCATGTGCTCTCAGTTTTTCTGGGAAAGAGGGCTGTTTACTTCTTCCAATCATGGCTACAGCCCCGGGTGCAGCCTGAGAGGTCTGACTGTAAGCCTTTCCAAAGACCTCACAGCATGCTCCATGCCATTCTCCAGAGACCTGTTCTTGTGGAGTGCTATCCTCTCGCGAGATCTGCCTCCGCCTCTCACCACAGCGCTGGCATCTCCCTGAAAGAGCTTTTATGTTGACTGGCGCACCTGTTCTTCGAGGCTGCTGCCCAGGAGCCACCGCTTGATTGCTTGTGCCTGGTGGCCGTGGGCTTTCCCCTTCATGAGTCCCATGGGACTGCAACCATCAGAGAGATGGTTCTTGGCAGGTTACCATCCGCAAGACAGAGCTGAATGAGACACACCCCTGAACTTATTTTTTTAGTTAATTCATATTTAATAAGACAAAGAAAAGAGAAACTACTATTTCTATATTATCCCTCCCTAAACACACATTCCATGCTCTATACTTTCTCCTGAGCCTATATGGGATTATTAAAAGAAAGAATTATCATAAAAGGGCAATTGCTATAATGTGATCACTATCATATTAATTTTTCCCCTAGCTCTATTGCTAGGCAGGAATTTTGGACTTTACTCAGGAACTGCTTAGTTAGCTTGTCCATGAATGGGATTAGTTTTGGTTTGTTTGTTTTTTATCCGTGTCCATGAATTCTTTTTCTTTTTTGCTGGATCTCTCCATCCCCTAACCCCCTTAAGCTGTCAGCTTGTTTTTCTATCCATGAGTCTGTCTCTATTTTGCTTGTTAGTTCAGTTTGTTCATTAGATTCCACATATGAGTGAAACTGCATTGTATTAATCTTTCTCTGATTGGCTTATTTTACCTAACATAATATTTTCCAGGTCCTTCCATGCTACTGCAAAGGGTAAAATTTTCTTCTTTTTAATGGTTGAGTAGTATTCCATTGTATAAATGTGCCATAGTTGTTTTATCCACTCATCTTCTGAGGTATACTTGGGCTGCTTCTAAATCTTGGCGATTATAAATAACGCTGCAGTGAACATAGGCATGCATATATATTCTTTCATATTACTACATCAGATTTCTTTAGATATATTTCCAGCAGTAGAGTAACTGGGTTGTCAGGTAGTTCCATTTTCAATTTCTTGAAGTAACTCCATACTGTTTTCCACAGTGGCTGCACCAATCTTCATTCCCATCAACAATGCAAAAGTGTTCCCCACTTTCTCCACGTCCCTTCCAACATTTGTTGTTCATTGATTTATTGATGATAGACATTCTGACAGGTGTGAGGTAATAGCTCACTGTAGTTTTAATTTGCATTTCTCTGATGATTAGTGACAATGTGCATCTTTTCACATATCTATTGGTCATCTGTATATCCTGTTTGGAAAAGTGTCTATTCCAGTCCTTTGCCCACTTTTTTAATTGTATTGTTTGATTTTTGTTATTGAGCTTTAGAAGTTTTTTTTTTTTAAGCTTTTATTTATTTATTTTTAGAGAGACAGGAAGGGAGGGAGAAAGAGGAGAGAAACATCAATGTGTGGTTGCTTCTCATATGCCCCCTACTTGGGACCTGGCACCTGCCCATAACCCAGGCACGTGCCCTAACTGGGAATAGAACCAACAATCCTTTGGTTTGCAGGCTGGTGCTCAATCCACTGAGTCACAGCAGCCAAGGCTATAAGTTCTTCATAAATTGTCAAATAGGCCTATTTGCTTGTCCTGGAGCTTCAACCTGAAGCTGGCCTCAGGTTTGGCACCTATCTAGAGGCCTACAGATTCCAAATTATATTACAAAGCTGTAGTGATCAAAACAGTATGGTGCTGGCATAAAAACAGACATATATGGTAGTTCAATGGAATAAAATAGAGAACCCAGGAATAAACCCATGCCAAATTGTTTAAGTTATAATAAAAACAACAAAAAACAAGAATAAATAATGGGGAAAAGACAGTCTTTAACTAAATATATTACATAAAATTTTATTTACACATCTATGTGTATAATATAAATATCTAATATATTTCTATGTACATGTGTAATATATAATATATACACATATTACTATTAAGACATTAAGAGCCATGTCATATGTCTGTTCTCCATGATGCAAATATTTTCCCAGCTTTATTCTGCTTTCTCTCTCATTTGTGACACATTTACAGTACTTTAAATGAAACCTTTATGACAAAACATGTTAAATTATATAAAAGTGAATTTTTTTGTTTTATTTTGTTTCAAATGTTGTATTTGTTTAAACAATTTGCACATAAAATTTCAAAATTAACTAGAATAGCATATGTGTAGACATAAAGTATATACGATTGAGGAAGTCATGGTCCTCAGAATATTGTGAAATGAGATAAGACTATATTTATTATTTTTATATAGAAAATAGAAATAAGAATTTTAATGATTTACACCCTGAACATATTTCTGAAAGTCATTTATCTGTATCTTCTTTTCTGATGCATCACTATAATATATCACACACAAATTTTAGAGTATATATTTTTATATTTTCAGAAATTCTAGATTGTTAAAGAGACAGTTATTATTAATCATTTTTCAATATGAGTTCTCTCCAATTTAATTAAACCTCAGTGGATAGATTTTTCTATAAAAATGATTTAATTTCTTTCATTTATTATTTTTAGCTATCTCAAATGAATATTTCCTTATAAAATAAGTTGAAATGGGAAGAGTTTTGTTTTGTTTAGCTGCATTTTTATGAGTTGTTTGAAAATAATTCTAAAATCCAACTTTCACTGTGGTTGAATTATTCCTATTATCTTTCCATAGTGCCAGCTATGAAAAGAAAATCCACTGCTATTTTAACATTCATATTAAAGAGTAAAAAGACCTTTCCAAAAGGTGAGAGCTTGCCTTTGGTACTGTTAGTTAAATGTCATATTTTTCTCAAGAAATAAGACTCACCTTTTTAATATATTTGACTACGGTGGCATCTGCTACCCCATTCTGCATTTAGAAAACCACTAAGTTTTTCCTATTTCTCATATGGATAATTAGGTTTGCATATCAAATACAGAACCTACCTCACTTTTTCTCTCGGCTCCATTAGTTTCCAACTTAGTTTAAGGCTAATTATATTAGTTAAAATTCTTGTGGTTGAAAATGACAGAAATACAGCTCTAACAGCTTAAGGTAAAAACATAATTGTATAAAGACATGAGATGTCTCATTGAACCCAGAAATGACAGTGGTTCAGGACCTCAAGTAAAACAGAACTACCAACTTTCTGCTGTTTCTCTCTGAAGTTCTGCTTTGTTCTTCTATCTTTCTGCCATTGCTTCTTCATTTTCTCTGCTCTACATGCCATGACCCATGCTCATTCAGCTGATCACAACAGTCCAGATGCCCAGTGAAAGCATGACACTCAACCCCAAGTCCTAAACCTCCTGGATAGGGACTCTGTTCTATATCAGGCCACTTGCTTGCTACAAACAAGACAAGTGAGCTCACAGGGCTATAAATTTGATTCTATTGCTACAATATCCATGGCATGACTAGAGAAGGCACCCACTTAGAAATAAGTGGAGGTTAATAGTCCAACAAAGTAAGAGATATTTATTGCACTGGTGCCCTACCTAGACTTTGGTAGAAAGGAATTCACATTGGATAAGTTGGGAGTAGAATGCTTTGGTTCATTAATCTCATGAGAAATCAGTTTCTATTCCTATAAAAAGTATTGATCCTAAACAGTGTCTTTATTCTTTCCCCAGTGCCAATTATATGAGTCCATGCCTAGCTCAATCCTTCTTCCTTGCTAGTGACCCCTGGTATGAGGTACAACCAAAGACAAATCATTATGACAAGTGACATTATCATTTGAAAGTCTCTCTTAAGCCCTAGAATATCCTGGTTTCCTTATTATCATCAAAACCTTTGGCCAGGCCACCTACATGGTAGAGCTAAACTAACAGAAGCCACCCACATGTCCTTACACTCTCCTTGATTTCAGCAAACATATAATTAAATTTACAGAATTCCTCATTTATCATGTAAGTGAAGGTAATTTTGAGTCTTATATGTTCACAGATTTTTCACTTAGGAAATGACAACTCCAGCTTCCTTTCCTAGAAGGAAATCAACAAGAAGAATTAGATTTTGGAAGCTACTACCACCTATCACCACATCCACATACTCCAGGACATCAGCATGCTATTCACAAGTTTATTTCTTTCATAGGCTCACAGTTAAATATTTCAATTCCAGCTCTGCTTTGTAATATAATCTTGGTCTAGTTACTTAACCTTTTTGAACCTATAATCTTATCTACAAAGAGAATCTTATTATATCTAACTCAAAGTGTTGTAAGGATTAAATAGGATAATGTGTACAAAGCTATACGCAGTTTGTCTTTTTAATAAACACTAGTTTTCATCACACTCAACCCAACAACCCTTGAGGACCAGAGGCTCAGGTTGGCCCTAGGATGATAGATGCAACCAGGCTGACTGGGCCTGAAGAAGCTGCTGATTGTCACAGCCTCCTGTCACTTCACCCTACACTCTGACTTGCTGCAATCTGACACCTCTACTGCTGGAAACAACTACAGAGGCGAGGACTGACAGATGCCTGTGAGCTGAGTAGCATATAATTTCCCTATCAGGTAATTAAAAGAGATTCCAAGGAATTAAGGTAAAGCGATGATATAACAGTAGAAGCATAAATGTTTTATTTCATTTTTGTCTTTTTCAAACTTTCTTCATGCAGTTATATTACTTTCAGGTTGAAAAACAAGTTTTATTTACATTTAAATAACCAGGAAAGAAACAGCAGTTTAAAGAGCATTTATAACAATACTGTTTATTTGTTAAAAAACTAAAATGCCTAAATGAATATCTAGAGAAGATGGATAAAATACGTATGTGTATATTCTCCAAATGAATCAATCACTATGCACACATTGAAAATGATAATATATATTTCTATTCATTGAAAAAAGATAAAAATCCTTAAAATCATTTATGTATCAGTATACTCCACTTAAAAAAGAAAAAATATCTGTTTATGGGAAGGCAAAGAAAAAATATTGGAGAGCATATTTACCAAATACATAAAATTCAGGATTTTACTTTATACTCCTGTTTTTAATAGTTATATTGTCTATTTCTAATATGTTTTTAATATTTATAATTAAAATCAAATAAAGCTACCAACACTTTTAAAAGAAAAAGGTAAGCTTTGGTCCCAGCTCAGCATTAACCCTCCAGGAGCCCTTCTTCCCTGTACAGCTGGCTGCCACCTTGCCTTCCGTTTCTCGCTTTAGTCCTGACCTTGTTTACGGAGCTTGCTCTCAGCTCACTCCCAGGCCAGAGTGCTTCAGCCCTTGGTCTCTGAACCCAGATGCGCTAGCAGAAAATTTCCTGCCTGAATATCTGCATCTACCCGCAGGGCAGTGTCCCAGACATATCATCCTTCCTGAACCAGCCCTAAACACATCTTTGGAGGTGTGCTTGGCCAGAATCTTTTATAACATGACACCAAATGTGTTTTTCTAAAGTATCTTTTAATATGCCTAATTTCTCAAGAAATAATATTATACTCAGATTACTCTCTTCTGTCCTTCCTGACAGTCTTTCTCTTTTAGTGTTTGCAGAACATACATTTATGATATTAGAACCGCAATCTTTTTTTTCTTTATTTCAAATGAAGTGATTTTCCTAACAATGAATACATCTTCATTAAAATAAGCACTACTGATAAAATGCACATCATATGGATGTGTAATACAGTACATATTATATTACACAGACAGTGACTCTGGTTTTACTTTTTCTGTAAAACATGTAGTTTTGTTATTTGTTAACTTAACTAGTTTAGTTGGCAATGACAGAGCACACCCCCAGGTTTGGCTGCTGTTCTGTTCTGCTGGGGTAAGCTAACTGAAGCTGCTCTAGAAGGACTTTCTGAGGAGCCTTGGTTTTAGGGTGCACTCTGCCTCATCTCTGAAGTACCTGCTTAGAAGGGTTACAGATGCTGCTACCTCTGCACTGCTACTCTGGCAAGACAGTCACCCTTTTCTTCTCTATGAAGGCTTTGCCAATGTAAGAATGCATTAAAACTTGCTTGTGCTTTATGAACATTATTTTTCTTGATGAGGTTTCATCTCTGTGGAGGGGAAAAATGTGTCTATCTTTGATTATGGAACTTAAAATTGACCTTTCATTTCGTATACAGGAGCTGAGCTAAATTTCAAAAATTAAGAAACTTGATCCTAATCTATAGCACCTTCAGTAATGAGGAGGAAAATACCACAGGTACGGTCCTCAATTTTTATGAAATTTATTTTTCCAAAGTTCCAAAATAAGCTTGTGGGGAAAGCATCATACCCACTTCACAGATAAGATCATATAGTAAGAAGTAAAGATAAAAATTTGAATACCAGTCTGTTTGCTGAAGAATCTATGTCCCTTTGAAACATCATTCTCCATATAGTTATATAAACAAATCTGGGCTCTGCACCTGGAGGTGGAGGCGGTCCTGCAGCTAAGCCAGGGGAGGAGGGGGCTTTGTGGAAGACCCGGAGCTCACACCGGTGATCCTAGGGTGAGTAAGCACAACACAGGAAACCCACAGAGCCCACACCCATAAACTCAGGTAGGCACACATGCCCTGTAGAAGACCCAGAGCTCACAACCATAAACACAGGGAGTGCTCGATCCATAGGAGATCCCAGCTCACACCCATAAACTTGTGAAAGCATGTGCTCTGCAGGAAGCTCAGAAATCATGACCAAGGCCCTGCAGGGAGAGGCACTGGCTAGCTCTGGGGAGAGTGCCCAGCTGGCACTGAGGAGAGTAGCCCAAAGCTGACTGAGTGAGGAACAGGGAGAAAAGCAATACCAGTTGCTCCACAGCCCCTTGCAGCTAGCAAGACCAGAAAAACCAGTTTGGCCAGTTTGAAAACAGCAAGAGGTTTTTTGTTGTTGTTGTTGTGGGTTTTGTGTTTGTTTTTTGCTTTAGGGTTTTTTTGCTTTTTTTTTTTTTTTAGATTTTTTAATTATTTTTATTATTGTTATCCTTCAATTCCTTTTGCTTCTATTACTTCCTATCTTATTTCTTCTTCCTTTCTTTCCAATTTTATCTCTTCTTCTTTCCTCTTTTTGTTCTTCTGTTTTCATTTTTTTCTTTTCTCTTTTTAAATACCAATGAGTGACACAAAAAAACCTGGAACTGTGAAGAAACCAGGGTTGGACCCAAAAAGGGAGCATCCCAATAGGTGAAGAAACGGTGGACGCTGTGAACACCAGGATACCAGAAGGAGACTGCACCACTGAATCTCACAGGTATTCTATCACAGAAGTTCACAATGTAAACCCAGGGAACCAGAATAGATTAATTTAAGAAGCTGAGGCTAAGAAGAAGAGCCTCAAAAACAATGGGAAGACAAAGAAACAATCCCCAAATGAAAGGAAAGGAGGAAACCCCAGAAAGAATGCTAAATGAAACAGAGGCAACTCAACTATCAGATGTTGAGTTCAAAGCAATGCTTGTCGGGAAGATCCATGAGCACCCAATGAGCTACCAGAAACTACAGGGAAGCTATGATGAACTCACTACAAACTATATCAACATGAAAAAGGAAACAGAAACTATCAACAAGGGCCAAGAGGAAATGAAAAATACAATTTCTGAACTGAAGAACACAGTGGAAGGAATCAAAAGCAGAATCAATGAAGCAGAAGATCGGATCAGCAAGTTGGAGGACGAAGTAGAAGAAAACAGAAAGAGCAAGAAAAGGAAAAGAGGCTCAGACAGAATGAAGAGGGATTAAGAGAAATGCAACACAATATGAAATGTAATAATATCCATATAATAGGGATGCCAGAGGGAGAAGAAGAGCAAGGGATAGAAAACCTATTTGAAAAAGTAATGATGGAAAACTTCCCTAATTTGATGAGAGAAAAAGTCACACAAATCCAGGAAACACAGAGAGTCCCAATCAAGAGGAACCCAAAGAGACCCACTTCAAGACACATCATAAATAAAATGGCAAAATTCCAAGACAAGGAGAGAATCTTAAAGGCAGCAAGGGAGAAAAAGGAAATAAAATACAAGGGAGCCCCGATAAGGTTAGCAGCTGACTTCTCAATGGAAGCACTCCAAGCCAGAAGAGAAT